>VYZW01051535.1:1165-28949 GCA_013401315.1 Balaeniceps rex
ACAGAAGTCTAAACGTTATGATCATATCTATTCTCTCTATTTTAAGTATCTCTATTTAGTATGTCAGCTTAAACTCTATTCATAGGATATGTCACTGGCATTGCTAATTTTGAATCTCTCTCTTCCATATAATGAATGCTTTCAATTATTTTCCACTTGCTTGCATTTTTCCAGTTGGCATCACATCTCGTTTCACACCCTNNNNGTAATTGGTTCCCAAACTAACTTCTTTTTTGCTATGATACCATGGTAATTCTGAGATTAAAAACAAAGATAGATCTTTCTCCCTCTCTCTCTCCCCCTCTTATCTGAAGCACTTTCTACTTTGGCATACATGCATTTAATGAAATATTGTATTGCTTTTCCTTTTTCTGTACAACCAATAAAGTTGCTATTAAGTAAGACATGATCTAATGGTTCTATAATACACTGACCACTTTCTCGGAATTCACTACTTTGGATAGATTTAATTCCATGTAACTTCAGTTTTACAATATGACACCTAATTTCTAGTTCTGACATGGAACTAAATAATGCTACATTTGGTATTATGAATTCTTACCATAAGAACACAAATTATTAGGTATTTAAATATAGTTGATTACTTTTTCATAGAAAATGGGCATGCCAAGATAAAAATGAGTTAGTTTGGGAACCAATTACCCACTCTACCACTGAGTCAACACTATATAATTTCAAAGACTTACATAATACCCCCATTCAGCAAATTATTTGACCATATGTTTAAAGTGCTTTGCTGACTCTCAAATACATTTAACACTTGGTTCTGTGTTTCAGCATATTAACTTATATACCACATCCTCCTACAGCCAGTGCCTTACAGAGTGGAAAAGAGTGGTACAACTTATCAAAGAAACCCTTTGAGATTTTCAGGTGTTACTGGTGTAATTTTGTATCTTGTTTCAGTGTCCTTGGAATATCACAGCGTAAAACATATGCCATATGTAGATGTAGGTTGTAGAAAAGTCAGAAAAGACCAGAGATTGAAAAGCACTTCACCTTCCAAACAATGCTACAAACACTGTGCTACAGAGGAAGCACGCACAAGAGATTTGGAATGTAATACCTACAATTTGGAAAACATTTTTCCTGAATTTTGTGGGTAGACTCAGGAGTATTTAAGGACCTTCTATAAGCGTTGTCAAAAAATTATCAGAAAATGAAACTGTAAGACAGAATGATCACAGAAACCATATACAACATATCTAATTAAAGAGACTTGCTATCATGTATATAGTGCTCCTCTGGTGCGATCTAATTGTTTTTGAAGTATGGAAGACAAAGAGGGTGATTACTTGGCTTACAGCGGGGATAACACTAGTGACAGCTTTTTAGTTTTGCAGGTGCTTATAAAGGCTAAATCAAAATTTTTACTTCCCTATAAAAAAAATGTCCCCTCCATTGACATGACTCTTCTCTGTGCCTGAGATGTAGTTGTTATACCCACATGTTTTTGGCTCAATGGCTTTTTATGATCACACTCCATTGTAGCTGGTTCTTTTAAAGACTAAGTCACAATCTTGCATAAACTGGGAATTTTAAACTAATCTCTAATATGGCTAGAATGGGTAATCAAAATCATGCATTTCCAGGGAAATGGATGATCAAGAGAAATTTGTACTGGACTGACCCTATAAGAACCAGTATCTGTAATTAATCCTTACGAAACCACTAAGCAAATTGCCCATATGGAAAGATGGATGTTCATGACATGGCACCAAATGTACGTGCTGTACCCAGCACTTAGGGGATTTTATGAGGGGAAAGCAGGAGGGACAGAAGAGTTACTGAACAGAAAAGTGGATTTGTCTGCCATATTTATGACTTCCCCAGCATTAATTCAGAGTTTTCTAGATACAGGGAAAGAGCGTTGCCACAGTCAATGGTGGCCATGTAAAGATGATTTCTAAGAGAAGCATAAGCTATCCTATTGAAAAAATTATAATCGAAGGAGGAAATTTTGTAAGATTTTTTTAATGAGCAGGAGGTTGGAAAAAAATTTCCTGATAGGTTGCTTCTGAAGGGTTTCTTGCATCTGTGTTTGTAACACTAATCCCTGACAGAGCTGAAATTCATAAGATAAATACGTAGCCATGTACAGGAAGGCACAATCAGAAATACTTCTGCACTGGATTGAAAACCTGGAAAGCCAAGACTGAGGAGAAATCTCACAGACTCTGCTCTGTTGATACAAAATTTAACTATGTTAAAAAAAAAAAATCTCTGTTTAAGGCATGTGGTGATACTTCTTAATCAAAGTTTGGCTTTAAGAACACAGTATTGTCTCCCACCCCTTTCTTTTACTGATCAGTTAAGTAAAGTAGTTATCTTATTCAAGTGCCTGTCCAGATCTTTCCCTCTATGGCAGGCAGACAAACAGACTTAACATAATGCAACAAATACAAACTGGGAAAAAAAAAAGAAGAGAGATGTAAGATAACACAGAACAAAGCAGCCCTCACTTAAATTTTGTTGCATTTAGAATATGAGAGTAGTGGTTACATTTTGAGAAGCAAATTAGAGAAAAATCAGATAGCTGAAGTGTTCTAGCTCAGAGACACAGGATTTTGGATGTTGGTTCATTTTTCAGAGTTAAGACCGAGCTGTTTCTCATTTAAAGGAGGACTTAAACTTAATTTTATATAGCTAAATCTGGATGGAAACCTGTTCCCTAGAACAGCTCTGTGCTCTTAAGTACCTCTGGTTCCCACTCTCTTTTATTCTGTTAAGCAGTGCTTGGCTGCTTCAAGAGGAGGGTTGTAGCCTAGTCATACAATGGCCTACAGCCTGGCATTGAAATCAGGAGCTCTGAATACAAGCCTCTAAAGGCTGAGGAGACATCAGGACCTAAAATTTGCACCTCCTGCCACTCGATTCTTCTGCAATGGAGGGTGAGAAAAGAGTGGGGATTGACATCAACTGGCTTCCTAATGACACTTCTGCTCCATTAGAAGCTGGTTCACAAATAAGGGCATAATTGCTGGATAAAAAATGGATGCTGCGTCCTCCCACTTCCTATTGGCCCCTATGTATTCAGAGAGTAATATACTTAGTTTGGGAGAGGTGAACAGGATTTTGAAGTCTTTGAGGAACTTCTTTCTATTAGCTATATAGAGAATTTGCACTCTAGCTGTAGGAAGACTGGATATTCTCTCCTTCTCCTTTCTTTTGCTGCTAACGTTTAGGTGTCTAAAATACAGCTGTGTCCAGGCCCAACTAAGGATGCTAAGACTTTGCCCAGAAAATCCTGTACGTTCACCTATACTATATGTTCTGGTGCATCTTGACATGTACTAAAGAGGTCTCCAGTGTTTTGAAATGGCATCACTGAACAAGTCACAGGATATTTCACTTCTATAATGGTTTTAGCCAGTATGGAGGATTTCAGTTGAAATATTGGGAAGTGTCTGCACCATCTAGCTTTAGCCATCCAACTTTCATGTTTTGAATTATTCTCTGGAAGTAAAGTTTATCTCTCTCCAGTGATGACATCAGAAATTCAGACTCCTAAACAAAGGTGTTGTGAACTGCATCTTTCTAGAGACCTGAAGAAGGATCAAAAACATAGTGAGGATAACTCCTGGGTAAGTCTGATATTCTCAGGCAGTGGATGAAGCACAGTCTTAGGATTTTTTTAGGAGAAAATATTTCATAAATTTAAAAGCTAGTTGTATTAGTTTTGGAAGGAATATCCTTGCAGTGAAGTCTTTCCCTTTCTTTGAAATGTCCTCTGAAGAGCAGAATTCTGTAAGTTAAGCTGCTCCCAGAATTTAGTTTGGAAGCTTCCATTTTAAAGGGTTGAGTGCATCACCTAATACTAATGATTATATAAAGACGCACTGACAAAAGTAGACGACTACTGTAGGCAACGGTAAGACAAAGTATTTGAATCTTTGGTCCTCACATTTTAAACCTTTCCAGTTTGTTGTCAAAGCAGGACTTCTATGAGATCATTCATGACAAGGAATATTCAAAATTTTGCATGGAAGCCTAGCTACTATATAATGATGCTGCTATTAGTCACACAAATTATTCTAACACTGGAGCTGAGAACCTACTGTAGTCGGAATTGGTGCCTGGTTGCAGTGTGCAATCAGCTTCCAATACTAGCTAAAAAGCAATAGCAGGCAAAACCCCCTATAAGTTCATGCAGCAAATCCAAACCATAGAAACACCCTTATTACAGTAAGCAATTAAGACACCACAAGTTTCTAGGTGGACATATTTCAGAGTTGCTTATTTTGATTTAATTAGAATATATTCTACATGAATCTAGGCTTGTGTGAGTTTATAGTCTAGCCTGGAAAAAGTAGTAGAAGTCTTTGGAGATTCAGCCAAAAAGACTAAGTAAAAAGACCTGAACAAGCAGCCGTCATGAAGCATAAAGTAACACGGAATCTATAAAGAAAACATAGTAACTTCACAGATACTACTAGTTGTCATGCTACAAACATGGCCTTTAATAAATCGTCTTCAGATATATAATGTCAAAACAAGAAAGTACATCTACTTTTTTAGTCTGAGGCCAAATCCCAATGCACCTCAAGCTTTCACTAATAATAATATAGCATGTTTCACAATTTGGTCCCAGAAAATATCTCAGGAAAGAACTAAGAGTCAGTGATTAAATGCAATGAGACATCCAACTACTGAACTTTTCTTTTTGCATATATTGCAGAGCTTTCTGCAAGACCATGTTAAACTAGAATATATGGAATTACTTACTGTGCAAAGTGTCTCAAATGTCTTTTCGGAGACAAAGGATCCATCAAGACCAAAAAGAAAAATAGATGCGTAAGAAAGCATCCCTCCAAGGATAATAAGGTTGTTCATGTAGGGACTGGACATCTTTATTAGTCTATGGACAAAAGGTGATAGTGCATTAAAGAGGAAAGGACTACTGCTACGCTATTAGAGTAACAAAGAAGAGCTTTTTGTAACCAGGCAAACAGATAACCCTTCTTGTAGAACTCCATGAAATCTACAGGCATGCACACTATTTGCTCTTTTATGAAGTCTAGCATTGTTTCGGGTTTTTGAATGTTTATTAAAAAGACCTCCTATTTTACTGATGGATTAATTAGCTAGGGTTAACGTTAATAGCAGACAGTCAAACATAAATACAAAAATTACACTTCCCAGAGAGTATAAAAGAACATGTCTTAACAGATAGACAATCTGTTTCAATGTGAATATATTACACAGTCATTTCAATTAAATAGTTCTAAAATACCGTCTTTCCACAGTTTTAACATTTTCCTCATATATATATATATATATGACAGACTACAAATATGGCATTTAAATACCAAAGAAGTAGTGATAGAAATAACATGAATGCCTTACTTCTGATTTCTGTTTTTGATGTTGAAGAACAAGAAAGCACTGGCCATTATCATTCCTAGGATGGTGAGGGCAGAGAGGATGCTGTAGAGAGGCAGGGAGATCTTGCGTAGTTCCTCTTGTATAATTGTTTTGTCCTTTGGAGGCTCAAGTCCTAGGATTACAAGAAATAAAAAAGACTAAAGCTCAGCCATATGTAGAATTTTTGTAAGAAAATTTGCCTCTCCTAAGTACTATACCTCAATTTAGCAGATTTAGCAACTGTGAACCACATCAGTAGCTGATGAAATCATTGACTTTGACGGACATATGTTAGTCACATTGATTGACAAGAAGGTTTGTATTTCTGGAGCAGGTAAACATCCTCTTTGGAAGAAAAAACACAACAAAACCCTAATGCAGAACCCTGTAAAATATATGCTAACTATCCTCATTTTAAAGGGTAAATAAACGCTAAAATGCATACTATGACTGTAAAGTTTATCAGGAGGTTGTGCTTTCGTGAAACAAGTGACAGAGCAATGAGTAGAAAACAGAGGGCATCCAGAGGGACCTGGACAGGCTGGACCAATGGGCTGTGACCAATTGTATGAGGTTCAACAAGGCCAAGTGCCGGGTCCTGCACTTGGGCCACAACAACCCCATGCAACACTACAGGCTTGGGGATGAGTGGCTGGAAAGCTGCTTGGCAGAGAGGGATCTGGGGGTGTTGGTCGACAGCTGACTGAATATGAGCCAGCAGTGTGCCCAGGTGGCCAGGAAGGCCAACGGCATCCTGGCTTGTATCAGAAATAGTGGGACCAGCAGGACCAGGGAAGTCACCTTTCCCCTGTACTCGGCACTGGTGAGGCCGCACCTCGAGTTCTGTGTTCAGTTTTGGGCCCCTCACTACAAGAAAGACATTGAGTTGCTGGAGTGTGTCCAGAGAAGGGCAACGAAGCTGGTGAAGGGTCTGGAGAACAAGTCTTATGAGAAGCGGCTGAGGGAGCTGGGGTTGTTTAGCCTGGAGAAGAGGAGGCTGAGGGGAGACCTTATCGCTCTCTACAACTACCTGAAAGGAGGTTGTAGCAAGGTGGGTGTCGGTCTCTTCTCCCAAGTAGCAAGTGATAGGATGAGAGGCAATGGCCTCAAGTTGTGTCAGGGGAAGTTTAGATTAGATATTAGGAAAAACTTCTTCATGGAGAAGGTTGTCAAATATTGGAACAGGCTGCCCAGGGAAGTGGTCGAGTCACCATCCCTGGAGATATTTAAAAGATGGGTAGATGAGGTGCTTAGGGACATGGTTTAGTAGTGGACAGGTATGGTTGGACTTGATGATCTTAAAGGTCTTTTCCAACCAAATGATTCTGTGATTCTGTTTCTCTGCATACTGTCTTTATCACCAGGGCAAATTCAAATGGCCTGTCTAGATACGTACCATAGGTGGAGACCAGCCTTGGTATGGCATCACTGGGGCAGGGTCTGATGGCCCTGGGGGGCTGAAATGGAGCCCTGGGCTGTAGGCCCAGGAAGGGGGAAGCCCTAGGAGAGGGGGAGGCAGGGCTGTTGGTGCCCTCAGGACTCTACAGAATGGAACAACATGGAAAAATGGATAGCAAAGGTTTTGTAGGGACAGACCCACTTTGCAAATCCCTGCAGCTGTGGACTTGAATGTCTGAACTTAAAAACTATGTTTAAAGCCATGTGCTTGATCGACAGTCAGCTCCCACTAATTAAAGGCTTCTCAGTTTAATGAGAAGAATTACTTTCTGACAACTGCAATAAAGCTCTGCATTCCCTACTTTCCACACTCCATTTTACCTGCTTACTAAACTTTTCCTTGGTGCAGGGGATTGGGAAAAGGCCTTTTGCATCACTGTCTTTCTTCAGAAAGGGATTTGTGTGGCCTACAGTGCCTGAGCCTGTCCTTTCACTTCAGCTCTCCATCGGGCTGTGAGAAAGACCACACAGGGTGAAGCAGCTTCGTTTCACAAAACGCCTGCACAGGCAGAGCTCTGTGGACCCACTGATCACAGAGCTGTAAATAACTGACTAGCAGCTGCCATAGCTAAATTTCACATCCACTCTTCTGCTTTGCACCTAGAAGAATATTCAAGGCTTTGTACAAGCAGAGAGAATTTTATCCATACCAGTTAAGGTGAAAAAATTCAGACAATGGCAACTTGCTATCCTTTGGTCTTTATGCCCAACATGTCTGCAAAAAAATTTCTTTTCAGGTGATCACAATAAAGTGACAGTCAAGGGACCATTTGCTGATTTGATATTGGAGAAAAGTACCCGAGATTTTTCCCTTTTCCCTTTCCCATCCCAGAGTGTGCATTTACAGTGCATGACTCTTCACAAAATTAGACAAAAAGTAACAAGCCAAAAATACTATAAAGCACATGCCTGAATTAAAAGAACTAATATTAAAGAAAAAAACCCCACCCTGCTGTATCTAAAATATACGGAGTATATCGATGATTTGTATTTATTAAATATAAACAACCAGTGATTCTATAAAATGTATTTTCTTATTTGTGCAATGGCCATTCAATTCTATTGCTTCTAATACTATGAATTATCGTTCTCTATGCAAACGTTTAAGCAGGGCTATATTTACTATTCTTCATTTCAAATACTTAAAGTTACTAAGTTTTTTATACTGCCTGGAAGATGTAACAAGTGTCCTCCACACCATACACATGACTACCTCAATGAAAAGTTAAGGTGGGTAAGTGGGGAAGGTTCACTGTGAGTCAGATAATGCATCTTAAGACAAACCTAAGACAGGCCACGGGTGGAAGGAACACCAGATGCAGTCAGAACAAGACCTAGGAGTCTGATCCTGACAAAAGTCTGAACAGAGAATTTTTCCCATCATCTATTCTCCATAAAGGCATGAAGTTATGAACAAAACCTGTACCCTGTTACTCAGTTCATCCTGCATATATTCTCTGGAAATTAATGGTATTGAATCAGTATTCAACTAGATCATCCATTCCTCCTTGCAGCAAAAATAATCTGCTGGGTCCCAGACTTTGGCAACTGGGACAGATTCTGTACTCTTCATTTCCAAAGCCTCATTCTCCGGACAGACGTGAGAAGTGCATGCAGCAGTGCTCTTTTAAGTCCAGCAAAGGATACCAAAAGGAAAGGTGGAAAGCTCCAGCAGATAGGCAAGCAGTCATGGATTAGATCACTTCAGTGAAACTCCAGTCACACTCATGCAAACCTTGGGTGTTGGGACACTGGAGGCAGGTGTAGTAGAGCACAGGATAGAGCAGTTTGATACTTATCCACCACTTCCAGGGGAAATCTCACAGATCTCGTGAAGCTGACTTTACCTTCCATTACTGAATTGCACCATAGCAGAGCTCAAGATTAAATCTTAATTATTAGCTTTAAAAAGCATGTATATGTCTATATTCAACAGGAGAGTCCCTTAAAAATTCATTTTAGCTGACATCTGGCTGCCATGATGATATGCTCAGAAAGGCATGGGCATGCCTGCACTTCAGCTGCTGTGAGTGGAGCAGCACTGGGGAGAAAAAAAAACCTGCAAGAAGATACAGCAACACAGGCTATATGCCTGCTGTGGACCTTGGGAGTCCTGCTGGGCTGAACACCCTCTTTAGCCCTGTTTCACATGGGCCATCTTAAAGCTAGTCTTGGTATTTTGAGATCATATTTTCTAACAGCCTAACAGACACCTCCCAAAGAAAAACAACCACCTCCTTCGTGATTGTGCAAACATAGCACAAAAGGGCTTCCTTCAGGTGAGATGAACTGGGGGAGTGGGAAATGGGGATGAAATTCGAACATTACTGGTTGGTGGAGATGAAATAGAAGACACACCTGCAGCTTGTTGAGATATCAAAGCACATTCGTGTGCACATAAATTTGAATTTGTCCTGGAAATTGGAATGGAAAACAATTCTACAATATCAAAACGTTGCGATTTTCTTTTCAGAATTCTCCTATTTTTTAAAGCACAGCTCAGTTCCCTTCCTCTTTATACAGTGTCATAGCTTTTTGATATTAAAAATTCTAAAAGAGTTCTTTAACAGCATGCAGTCTTACAAACTGCATACAGCTCTCCACGTCATTCCTGTACCTCTTTCCAGTTTTTTCTCCTACCTTGGAACCTGATACTGTTGTTGATTATTTCCAGTGTGTCAGCCACAGCATTGTACTCTCCCACCTTCACTTCCTTTCTTTCTGCAGAGAAACAAACAAGAGTGATTGTTTATGGCAGTTCACATATTCTCAATTATTTAACTGATTTTGCCTTCTTTTTTGACAGTACGTCAAAAGGAAAAGAAATCTGCCTGAAGTGTATGAATTATTAAAGCAGAATGCCAGACAGCTAACACCATTAAAAGAAATATTTCTGTTTCTTTAAAGAAACGCAAAGTATTTTTAAGACCTCATTTACATAATCAGGGAATGGTTACCGGGCACAGACGTCTCCAGATTAAAGATCACACATTTACTTACTGGCTCGCACACTGTGTAGGACATTTTGCTGGGAGAACAGACATGGCTACATCACACGTTCCACTCTCATTTAAAGGACTAGGACATCTTGCTTAGCGAAGTATTTCCCAGAGGAGTCATAGTGGCAGGCTCCAGCCAGTATGGAGTAGACTGGCTTGTTAGTAGATATGCTGGGAATCTAATCTCTTATTCTGACTGGGAATCAGCAACTCATTACTACCCTGACTGCAAAACATACTATGTTATATAATTAAAGCCAATGTGCACTTGAGCTAAAATTTTACTGTTACTCTCATCTGCTATTTTGGGACTATCATCACATATATGGACTTCTTGTACCTAATGGAGTAGAGTAACACAAATATAGGAACTTAATTTGTTTGTCTGCTGCCTCAGCCACGGTAGCTGGAATGCCGGCACACATTTGTCCCACCCTTCTGATGACATCTGGCATCAATTAATTTCTGTTATTTCTCTTGGGGTTTTGGTATGGCTTAGAAGTGCAGGAACTTACTAAATTATCACTTTTACACTAAAACTTTTACATTTTGATCAGAGACGTATAAACCACAGGCACATTGGCTAAAGTTTTCTTTGATGAGCTGGCTCAGCAGAGCCAAAAATTTCCTTTCAAGCCGCTATGTCTGGGCATGCACAACCCAATTTACATTTAAATTCTGAGATCATGACCCTATTTGTGACACTGATTTTGGAAGCTGATGATCTCGAACTAGATGGCAAATTTGAAAAGACTGTATTTCACCCAACAGCTCCACATTAACCTTTTCTCCTTTCTCACTCGAAGTGATTGTGCCTGTTTAACTCTGCTGAATGGATTAGCTAGCTCCATTTTAGTAAAACCTACAGGCTGATTAATACTAATCTGAGAGCTCACAGGAGGCAAAAGTTTTCCTTACATAAACCACACTTCTTATTGTTAAAATTGTTTACACAGAATTGTAGACTGGGCTGCAAGTCTGGCAGAGATACCTAGTCATTTCCTATACCCCCATCAAAAGCTGGAGTTTGCAGTTCTGAAAACTGATTTGCCTTTCACATGAGTGTGATCCACTTGTGGGGCCCTAAAACTAGTTTGGAAAAAAAGCCCAATCCCCTGGTCTCCAGCAGCAGTTTCATAAAGCCCATCCACACAACACTACATACTCTTAGGAGTAAATATAAGTTTATACTTTCTGTCACCGGTGAAAATTCTCTGTGAAATAGATATATGCATAAATCCTTGACAGTCTTAAACAAGAAAATCTTCCCAGTAGACATCTAAAAGCTAAGATGGTTACTGCTAAAAACTGAACCAATTCACTTCCATCTGTATTTGTAGCATGTCAGCTGTTATCTGTAGATCTAAAACATCAAAATACAACCTAGAGAGAAGAGAGACAAAGACCAGGATACATACCGACATACAATTTGCACATTAGACACCAGATAGTCCACAGCATCTACTTATACCAAATGGGAAGGACATGTACCTTGGTGTTGGTCTAGCCACAACTTTACAGCAACAGGCTAAAACCTGACAGCTTCAATGAACAACAAAGAGAAAAGAGTAATTGCTCCACAAACATTTCTATATGGAGCAGTTACTGGGACTAGATTAGTCGTGAGAAGCACGTAATAGGTGGGGAAGGATACACAAAAGAGCGTAAATCTGTGGTCTACTGATTAAGGTGCTTCAACTGAGAAACTTCTTCTGTGATTGCTTCATGTGACATACAATGCCATCCCTTTTCAACATTTATAAATTCTTACATGGCTTCCTTTACAGATGAAGTAACACTGAGAACGTGCTTATGATAGTAACTGCAATGTAGTGCAATATAGATGAGGTAGCCTACAACTAGCTTTCCTGGGTACCAGGAGCTAGCCCTTGTAGGAATGGAGCTCGGTAGAGCTATTTGGAGAAACAAACTTCCATGGCAGACTGAGCTGAAGAGCGAGACTCTTTCGGACTTAGAAAACCAAGAGTGTGGAGGAAAAAAAGTGTTTAGTACCTAGGAACCACATTATCAGTGCCTTGCCCCTTACAAATGGGAAAGGACAGTTCATAGAGTGCATGCCAAGGTTTACTGAAGTCAAGAAGAGCCATAAAGATATTTGATATCTTAAAGTAGTTACAGTTGTGGAAAGTAGTCTATGAAGGAAATAAACTGTTTTTTTATTGAGGAAGGGTACACTATCCATATCATAGTGTGATTACAGGGGTGCTGAGGGGAAGACACAAATAGTCTTTGGGCTCTGTGGCATTCCCAGCAAGGAGTACAACTACAGCTGTTGGTTTTTCAGTTCCCCAAGCACAAGTGGTGACCCATGACAAATTCATCTCCAAATATTAATTAAAGGAAGCAAGGAGGCAGCAGTATGGCTCACTGCTCTCTTGCACAGGCAGTGTAGCTAAGGATGGGACTGCAGGCTCTACTTTTCTATACGCTATTCCCTCAAGTTCCCTTTGGAAATTCTGAATTATTCAAGTCAGTATACTGTTTGTATAATGTAGCTCATATCTGTCAAAATCTTCGTGTGTTCAACAACAAAAAGACAGGAGGAAGTGAAACTCCTTCAAATAAATACACCAACAAAGTGCTTTTCACAATATCCAGAATACAGTGCTGGCTTCTTTCTGTATTGCTTTCATTATTTTTAACTTGATCTTTCCGTACTCATGATGGAGAGATTGTATTGAAACCCCCCTGCTCAGGCTAAAATGGAGAAGAAAAATATGAGGGAACATACACTTGTTGTGTGAGATAATGTTTGTCCGTACCATGGCAGGAGTGGTGTGATTTTAGAACTTGAATCTGCAGCTGTTCTTTCACACAGAACAGAAAAGTACAAAAACTAACCAACCCAAAGAAAACTGGCCCAGAAATATGTCACTGAAAATTATTCCTATCTAACAGAATTATAGACAACTAACCCTTGTCATTAATTAATTGTCATAGAATAGATTACTCATATAGCCAAGATTAAAGCCTTCTGCCAACAAAGAACCGAACTACTCTTAAAGGTGAATTAAAATGTTTTCTTCTACATGTTTTATTACAGAATTTTATAGCCCACTTTAAGCAACTCCAGACAAATTGATGCACTACCATTTAATTAACTGGGCCATATTTCCAAAGTCAATACAACAGATTTTTAGTTGCATATTAGGTAGTTACAAGTTCTTGTTGAATAAAAGCAAAAATAATCCTGCAACTGACATCAACTGAGTAAAACAAACTTACCAAAATGCACAACAGTGTTGTGATTGCCAGTATGACTGATAACCACTTATATTGAGAATTTTCAGATGAGACTATGCTTAGTTTCAGTTCCTTTCACTATATGTCATAATTTCCATTTCTACTACATTTTTATAAGTGTACTTATTTACACCTCATGAAGATAATTTCTACTGATAGATGTTTAAGGACGAAAGAAAGCACTTGCAATGAATAAGAAATAGGACAGATGGATTTCCTTGTTTTCCTCTATGTAGTCAATGCTGGCTAGCTCCTAATGACACTAAGACTTTGTCTATGTCTAAAGCTTATAGCATCTTCAAGTGTGTCAGTCTGACTGAAATGGTACAAACAACCCTAGTGGTGATGCAGTTAAGCCAATATAAACATGTTTACACTGATATAATCATCAGTATAAATTATGCCTATAATAGTAGGGGCACTCTGAAGTAATACAGTATCCTATGAAGTTACAAAAATATGTATATTGATATGTGAATGCATTCACGAACTCCCACGTGTCTAGTTGATTTTACCAACGAAAAAACTATGTCTAGCCCACCAGAACAAAGACAAATTAACAGGTCTGCCCTAACATTACAGTGGTGCCAAAAACCACATAGCTCTAAAAGAAAATTAAGGACCTCAAAGCTCTAAATAGCTTACTGTAGCTTGACACTACTAATACTTTGTTATGTCTGCAGCTCTTTATAAAGTTAGAATTCCATGCAAACTACAACGACAAACATGTGCAAGTGATGAGTATTCGCTCTCCAACAAATATAAAGTAAATGTAATAAACTTACTATGGACTATTCTCCAGATAAGCTAAGGGTCACTGAGGTTTCTCATCTAAAGGACACTTAGGCTATTCTCAACTTAGAAGCAGCAAAAAAAAGACATAACCTATAGCTGAAAGCATACACAATATCTAGGTCTTAGTTTGTCCTGAAAAAACATCCTTGCATAAGACGCTGCTTCCATGTTTCCTTCTCTTTGACAAGTTTTTCAAAATTTTTTTTATATAGCTCCTCCTGCTTCTCCACTCAGGAAACTATCACTGTACTCTCTGGAAAACTTCCTCTGACATCAGTTTAACAGTCCCTTCTCCCGCTCTTTGTCAGCTGCCCCTTTTGCTTAACCATCGTAATTCAGTGGGAGTGATTAGATGCTTAGCACGTTAGAAAATCTTGCTGCATATTCAGCACTTAGCAGCCTATCTCAGGATCCGATATTATTAAACCTTGACCTACAACAGAAACATTTAGCTCTTGCACATTGTTTCTCATCCATGCATGGCAGCTCGACAGGACTGCTGACAGCTATGGGAAATATTTACTATCAGATCTCAGAAGAATTTTGGAAAATGCCCAAGTGGCAGCCAGCAGGTGAAACTGAGCATGCACACCTGAAATGCTTAAAGATCCTTAGGAAGAGAATGACACTTAAATTTGGAAAGATTTTCATTCAGATTTGAAATCAATCTCCTAGATATGAATCAAAAATCATGCCACTGCACAACTACTCACACTTTCAAAGACACATTTAACTTATCTGAAAGTTCACTATTCACAAGCTATTGGTGACTCATTGACAGGTTCAGTCCAGAGACAGGGTGAAGGGTGCGCGGACACATTACATTATGCTGTCCTGAGGATTGCCTTTCTCCAATTTGGCTTCTGGTCACATTCCCTTTTAAAGAATGAATGTTTTTCTTTAGCACTTTAAACTGTCAGTCACTTCACAATCACTTGTCACTGACAGGTCTTAGCTCTGTTACCTACTGCGAAGGCTCCTGAAAGGCTAATGTGCCACCCTGAGCGACAGCAATCCTGCAACCAAGAGTATTCAGAGAACAAGTCCCAAGAAAGAAGATGGGTTGAACGCAAGCAAGTGAAAAACCCACACTGGAGACTGCAAACTGATAGCAAGTCTAAGAACACTTCCCACTGTGCAAATTGCCTGTCTTAGCTTTGTCTCGCTCATTTTGAAAGCTGTTTTGCAAAATAACGATCTACCACAAAAGCTGGAAATGCTGTTTTAAATACCTTTACATTACTGAATTAAACCAAGGGTCATGAAAGATAATTTCCTTCAGAATAAATACAGAAACATTCCACATTGTAGATACTGCAGAAACTCTTAGCAAATTAATGTAATCTTAACTTTCATAATATATCCTTGTCAAGCAGGACCAGGAAGATTTTCAGTTATCCTTATCACATACCAGCAATAACCAATACACGTTGAAAGTTTTCAATTAAAAAAAAACCACAAGAGAAGCTTATAAATAATGAACGAGCAAAGCTTTTTTCATTAATTTCTATCCACTTGTAGGCAACCATTTCTTTGTTTAAAGACAGAAATGCTGAGATTAAGAATCGCAGTTCAAATAAGGAAGAAAATGTCAGGTCAGATAGAAGATTATTCTTCAGCAGAAGCTGCCAGAAAAGAAAGAATCAAGGAAGAAAAATATGTTACCTTTGCAAGGATTTGAATTACCACAATTTTTACACCTGTAATTTGGAGTTAAAAATCGTTTTTTCCTAAAGAAATATTACCTTCATCTCTAACTCCTGCATAACTATTTCCTTCATTTGAAGCTCTTGTCTAGTGTTTTATTTCTGAAATCCTGGATCCCAGTGCACACAACAGACAGGAAAGCAGTATATATAGCAAGAGATAATTACTCTTCATAGCCACTTCTCAAGTCCTATATTTCATTCATCCATAAAGCAAAACAGACAGAAAGGTTAAACCAGCCAAAGGCCAAACAGTGTATGTCAGCCTTAGAGTCAGGATAAAAGCTAAGACGTCTTAACCCTGGCTTATCTCACTACGTTAGTAATGGCATTTAGCCAACAGCAAATAGCAAGCAAGTAAGCAAGCAGCACATAAAATGTCATTAACTATCCTGAACTCATTAAAAATCTAGTTGTTTTATAGCTCAAGAAGATTTTTCCATAAGAAGTTCAAGCATCTGCATTTTTAAAAGCTTATCAAAATTAAATTTGCTGATTCTTTTTAACCTTTGTTTTTATCTTCCTGATTTTGAATGTGCCTCCTATTTTGCTTGTTAGACTGGGTTCTAGCTCTGCATAGAAATTTAGTAATATAGTTCGTGTGGATTTTTTATCTTAGGTACTTATATATTATGTATCAAAGAGCTATACAGTGAAATAAAAAAATAATGAGTTTGAGTTTAAAACAATTACTTCTTAAAATCTGAATTGTTAACACCATCATTATACCTTTCATTCAGGAAACTGAGAAATATACAATAACAAAGGCAGATTATCCATGAAGTATAATGACTGGTATGATGAAGCAAGTGTACAGAGCTTACATTAACTCTTCTAAAAAGAAGCTTCTGTTTCTTAGGATGTTTAATAAATTCCTTGGTAGTTTGAAATGAGGTTGTATACGAGATCACACTTTTTTTGGTTTTAATACTTCTAGCATAAAATCTTAACTGAGACTCATAATCACACAGTATAACCACTGAAAGATAGGTCAGTAATTTGAATTACCTTTAACTCTGTTAAGGAAGTTAACAGACACAAATAAATATTCAAAGAATATTTGGCATGGTATGATTATATTTTAGGACACACACGTGTAATAACTGCAACATCTCAATCCAGCTAAGGGTTTTCCTATTCTATTATTCATCCTCTTTTATGAGCTGATTAACTTTTCAGAGAATGAAAATCCTCATCATTCTGAGAGTTTATTTGCCAACGTAAATTATTCTTTGAAGTCATACAGTACTTCAGAGTGTAAACACACATGGTTTTTAATATTAATGTTTATCTAAATGTAACATGGTCTATATACAGAAATTGATCTTTATTTCACTTATCATATGGAATCCCCTCTTCCTAGCAGAGTCTAAAATTGGTGTGCTTTTCCTGACTCAGAAATAGCATTGCACATGTAAAAACACAGGCAGCCACCATGAGAATGAATTTTTCCGAATTATTAAATTATAGCACAACTTTATTAATTGTTGTGTGCCTTTAAGTACCTTTACTCTCATATATTAGTCCATTTTCTACAGTGGATGTGCTAGGAAATCAAACTATGCAGACAGACAGGCTTGGGCTGCCTTCCTGGGAGACCTCCCAGGAGCTTCCCGGGTTTGAAGGACCTTCCAGGAGGTGACAGGTTTGGACGCCGATGCCACTGATCTGCAGAGAAGTCCCCTTGGCAGCAGCCCAGGGCCCAGCAGCAGCTCCATCTGTCAGAGTCTCTCCAGGAGAGGAACAACTGAAGCCAGGGCTGTGCAAGAGGTGGAGCTGCCAGTGAGAGAGGTTGTGGCCACGTTTTGTTGCCCTTTGAGCTTGATTTCAGAGTGCTGAAACATCAGACACTGTGAGGCACAATTCAAGATACACCATGATACTGCACTAGTTCAAAGATAAGGGACAGCAAACCATAGGACAGCAGCATATCCATTTTGACAACCTATGAGACTTCCAAAGAAACCCAAGATGACAGAGCAGTAGTGTTTCCAGATCTCTTATCCGAGGGGAATGAATGCAATTATTTTTTCTCTGGTGCCCTGGAAACTGAGTAGGCACAGTGTGCACTACCAGGAGTCTGGCAAAAGAAACATTTGAATCATTATCAAATTACCAGAGAATGTTCTTTTAGTTAACCCAAAAGTTACTCATTAATTTAAGTCAAATTCACCAAGTGGTGTTTTTTATCTAGGGAAGAAAAGACTAGGAATAACACTGCTGTCAGTCTCTTCTGACTCACCAGGTTAAGGTTCATCTGTAGCCCAAAAATGCAAGACACCCAAGACAGTAGTCTAATCCTGGCTTCCATCATTTGTACCTGCTGGCTCAGCATTTAAGCTTTCCATACAAACCTGACAGAAGACGTGACTGGCCACCACCAGGGGATGTCCTGACAGGAGATACAGCCCTGGGGACCTGGGCGACCCTGACTGCAGCCCAGCTGCACACTCTGGTTGAATCAGGCAGAAGATCAGGGTGACCTTTTCCTCCTCCGGTATGTTTAATATTCTAGCATTTAACTAGATTTTCTCGTGGATGCCCAAAAGAAGTGTTTCACTACACTTACCTAAACACATTACTTATCTAACTGAAATTTTAAATTCAATCCAATGTGGAGTATCGCTTATTTTTTGCAGTTGAGAAGACAAATAAAAGACCCAACAAATCAGTTACTTAGAAAACCTTGGATGGTTCCCTCTTTTCCCAGGGAGACTTTTCTTATCAGTGTGGTGATGCACAGCACAACCACTGACAGTAGCCCCACTCTGTGGACAGATTCAGCTGACCTGAACAGTGCCGCCAAGTCTCTGCCACCGTGTTTTCAGGGGTTGCTCAAGGTACAGAACAAGCCGCATGATGCAGTCCTCCTTTTGAGGGTTGGGTGGCCCTTCCTAATTTACCTCATAACCAAACTTAAACGCATAACATGATGGAAATAAAGGTGGCTAGAAGGCAGGAGCAGAGCAGCATGCCAGCTATTGCATGGACATGATGAAGCGCCTGAGTGCTTCACAACAAGGTTGTTTTCCCTCCACTTAGCAAGGCATGCCTGCTTCCTGGTAATCTCACACAAAGCAGGGACAAAACAAAGGCTCCGTTATGGCACATTTGGATGCATACCTATGATTATATGATTAGGGCCTTCCCTCGCCATCTGCCAGGCTTGTGCTTCCCCTCCCTTGGGAGGGGAGGGCTCAGCACACGCTGAGCAGCCTCGCAGCAGGCTGCGCCTGGTCTGCTCCAGCTGAGAGGTCAGAAAATGAGATGCTCTGGCTTCTTTCTTACGCACTGCATCCTTAAACTTTTTCAGAGTTAAGAGTGCATTATTTAGAGGTTGGAGTTTCACAATTACCATGCCTGAGATGGGAAGAGAGCAGCAGCTGTTGTGCATATTATGAGTGATGGATCTGAACTACTCACTATGTCCTTGAATATCCACTCTTGCCATTACACCAGGTGGCCTGTGAAAACACTGTAGCACATAAAGAGCTTTGAATAGCTTCTTCATCATTCAGGGTCAAACCCAAAGGCAGAATTCCCACTGCCCTCATCCTAAGATACAAAATAAGATAGCTGAGGCTGCACTGAACACATTTATACAAAGCTGCAAACTCTATGCTCTTTTCTGTCTTGTAATTTGTACGGTAACTGCCAGCATTTTTTTCCTGTACAAAAAAAGCCAGTTTTGACTGAGCCAGGCTGGCTTATTCCAAATACTTTATTCAGGAAGAGTAGGGGAAGCATTCCAGAAAAAAATTAAAGCAACAAAGAGCCCACTTGTATAATAACCTGCATCTGCAAGTGACCCTTTGCCAAGATATAGGGGAGATTATGAAGGCACCCAGGTAGTGAAACTCCCCTAGATCCCTTTTCCAGGTTCCAGTGCTGAGACGAACAAGAGAGCCGTCACTCAAAGAGCCATTGAAAGCCACAGACATTGAGCCTTTCAAGCTCTAGCTCTCCCCTGTCAACCAGCTTTCCTTGCAGGAGCCTGGCTCGGGGCTTAGAGCCACATGGGATCACAGATTGTATTTCCCTGTCCTCAGGGAGGTACGGTCCCCATCAGGGTTGGGCTTGTCACTGCCACATTTAGGGATGGCACACCAGGGAATGAGAAAACAAGAAACGTTACACAAGCCCAGGACACCCATCAAACCCAAAAATCGCATGATTCATAGGGTGAGAAAAGTGCCTTTGAGAGTGCTACTTTCAATGTTTTTACAAGCAGAAGTGGCTGCTGGGAAATTCCTCTTTGAAGTCTCTGTTTCTTGCCTGTCTTTTTGAACCCCAATAGGCTACCTGAGAATTTTGGAAAGTTTGGGGTACCCAGCCGGAGGAGGGGTGCTGTGAGACCATAAGCACATGCGTGAGGAACCTAAAGCCTGGGGCACTGGCCGAGGGGTGCGGGTGGTGAGGCTGTGCAGCCCCATGCCCTGTGGCACTGGAAGACATGAAATCTCTGTGCAAAATATTGGCGGCTAGAAAAAATGACCATGCTCTACTCAGTTCTCACAGGCTTTAAGAGACAGATCCAGTAGGTGGATCCACTTATGGGAGACTGGTGATCTACAAAAGAAGTGGTGGGTTTTCAAAAACCAGCATTTGAAATGTTCTGCATACCAGCCCAGCCCAATAGGCCCCTAGAATGATATTTCTCACTTTATGAATTTCCATTTCCCATTTGACACCCTTTTTTTGGATGTAAGTGTACATGAATTGTATGTCAGGATGAGGCCAAAACAGTTTGGAAAGTAAGATGGTAGTAACAGTGAAATCAGAATTTAACCTACCCTGATACACATTTTTCATGTTGGTAGAGCTGTTTGGCTTCCTCCAGTTACTATCAGTACATTTTAGTAGGATGCATTCTAGTCTTAAACTTCAAAATTTATCACCACTACTATTTCTTTATTTTTCCTTTTAAATTCTAAGGGTGTTAAAACTTACAGGAAAAAACCAATAATATTTACAAAAGAAAGCCCATTCAGGAAACTATTTTGGTTTGGTTAGATTTCTTTTTTAACCTGTAAGCTGACCTTGTATTCAAGAGGAATGAAACACACTCCAGCTGGAACTTGTTAAAAGTCAAAGTTCCATAGAAATAACTCAATTTTCCTGCTATTTCAGTGAACCTCTGCTTGTTTTAACCTGTTTCTAGTAATCTCTTTGTATTACTAATCCACTGGAAAAAACAGAAAGGAGGAAAAAGAGCCAACAGTAATCTCATCTTAGTACTAATTAGGAACAACATATATTTTACTAAGAGCAGAGAAAGTGGTTTAGAAGACTGATTAAGATACAAAGAAGAGTTTTAAACTGATACTCCCTAATTTTATCTTTAATGATTGCTTCAAAATTTTCCTGAAATATGGTATGCTTCATTGTTGTGCTGTTTAATTTTAAATTCTGATTTATTTTTCCTTTCATTTCTTCATCTGGAGTTTGAATAGCTACAGAAAACAGGCCTGCATTAAGAGAAAAAACCTCCCATGGAAAGCTACAGCCATTAAATTATAATTACTCTAAATAATAAAGGATTTAATAATTAATATAGAGCAGTTATATAATACACCTGACAGACAGCTCTGGAATAAAGTTGCCTGGCAAAGCACAGCCAGATCGCACAAGCATTTATGCGTAAGCATAGCTTTGTTTTTGTGCATAACATTAAATACACTCATCTAAGAGTTTCCGGAATCAAAACTGGTATTTTAGGTACTGAGAGAAAACAGTCTGACAAAACTCATAGCTTGAAAGAATCTATTCTGCCCAGAAAATTGATAGCATACAGCAATGATGATTTTAGTTTGAACATTAACTTGTTACAGGATTTATGCCTGTAGGAATGAAATATAATATAAGGCAAAAATCCTTGAAAAGCTGATTAAAACTAGAAAAGCAGAGGTATGCATTTTTTCTCATGTATCACTGAGTTGCAGTATGACAGTGAAGAACAGTAGAGACTTTACAATTGGCTGGGTGTAAAAGACTAGATTAAATAACCTTTTTAGATGCACAAAACTCTGGAAAACTGGTGTACAAAACTAATGTCATCAATTTTTCATTACAACTGGAATCAAACCTTGAAAAATTCTAGTGTTTCAAATGTGAGGGATATTTGTCTCCCTGTTCTAGCATAATGTTTTGCCTTTTGCCTGAGAAAATGTTAAAATTGTAGATGTATGATGAGTAAAGAAAGCTGAGGTTTGTTTGGAGCATGAGAGCAGGAGGAATTCTGGAAGGAGGAAATGCCAAAAACAGCTTCAAGAAAAAAATATTTGAAAAAGCTTTCCCTGAAACTGTTAGCAAAGTATTACTATAAGCTATCTACAAAAGTCATTTGTCCCACGAACTTTAATTGTGACGAGTTTGAAAGTCAAAACCACAGTGATTAAACTGTGAGAAGGGGATTTAAATCTTACTTGAAGTGAGTATGTATCTCAGTGCATATGTATCTAAGCAATTGCTACCAATCCATCGTTAGTTACAGCACGCAATGGAAATTCAAATCATAGAATGTTTCAGAAAGAAAAAAAAAAGATTGAATGGAGCAGAATCATAATCTGTCACGCATTTTATATAGTTAGCAGAATTATGAAAAGCAAGCATTTTACCAATTTGACCATAAAACTTTAAACTCCCAAATTTTAAGAACCTCAGTACGATATTAGAAACCTCTAACAATATTAGAAAAATACTACTTAGACTTAGGTACAGTTTTTGTCTGTTCACCTTCTTGTACACAATTACTTCTTAAGCGATAGCCTTTACAGATTAATGGGAGCTAGCAATGTAAGCCAAATGCTCTTACTAACTGCTTTTCAGTATAAGATGTAAAAATGTTGTCTTGCTTCACAGAAAAATCTAGTACAAATCACTAGTTTCTAGATTTAAGTAACTTTAAGAAAGAACAATGGGATGTAAGACAATAAAGGTTAAAACTCGTGAGCATGCAGCAGCCAGAAACACATGAACCGTAACCTAGAGAAGCAGTCACACTTCTTGTGCCGACACCAGTGCCTAGATCGTCACTTGTGTATTTGGAAACCTGGGGCCCCCAAATTCCTTTCCTTATTCCTGATGCCCTCCTCACCTCAACAGTGTTACCGTCTCAGCATCTAGCACCTCCTGACTTTCTTGAAGGAACGGAGCTGTCTTCTTGGTCTTGGTCCTAGTAGAACCAGGACGAGGAAAGAGAAGGGACAACAAAGGGGCCAGGATTTATGGCATGTGTCGCATGCCACAACACTTTAAGACAGAGTTTGCCTGTGCCAAAAGCCCACCCTGCTTAAATCACTTTCTCACTCAGCTACACCACGTTATGCCTCATTGCATCAGTAGCATATGTAAACATGGGGGAAAACACAGCTGCTGAACAGAACAGTGCTCGTGTGGCATCCTCCTCTGCTCTGGCCTTGCTGCAAGAGGAGTCGCTGGCTCCTTTTCAATCACGCCATTCACGGGAGAGCACTGCTGTTTGGCAGCGCCCTTGTTTCCCATGTACAGCACCAACACTGTAGCTTGCTTTGCCTTGCTCTACTGAATAATTTCTGGCATGCAGCAGCAGATGTATTCCTAGAAATGGAAGTTTCTTACTTAAATGGAAAATATTCTATAACTTCCATAGCCTAATCCAGGAGACAGAACATTTCTGCAGGTGCTTTTTGTACCTGAGCTGTGGAGGATACCAGTGTTGTAATTCATGCAAACAGGGTGTAAGTGATTCTCACTTCTGCAACTGGTATTGAGACCATGTCAACCTGCCGCATCACTTGGGTTATTTCTTTCCTGTGCAGCGTGTCCCCAGTCATTCTGGCAGATTTTGAAGCTGTTGTTTTATTCAAATGTGTATGTGCTCATCATAGGTTTTCTAGTATTTCTTGTGTGTGTATGTGGGAAGGATGGTGGAGCTACCACGAAAATTTTATGGGATCTTCTGGACTAGCCATTAACAACACAGTCCTTTCCAGTTCATGTTCCTACCCTCAAAATATTGAAACCCTTCAATGCTTTGACACCCCTCCCCTCAAATATACCAAAAATATTCTGTTTATATGGCAATATACCTCAACTGCCCCTAATAAAGCCAACAAAAAACTTAACCTCTGCCAAAATTTCATCATTTTTCATTGTTTGTTTTTAAGTTCCAGCAGGATTATAGGGCTGAAAAACATTTTGTGAGACCAGAAAGACTGACAGAGAGACTAGAGACCAGAGAGCAGGCTAATACACATACAAATGTAGGACACATCTCAGCAGTCAGGTGGGACAATCGCACTGAGCCCAGTGACCAGAAGGTGCAAGTGGTGGGAGGTGCAGAGAGATGGTGGGAAGACAAGGACACTGCCTCGCCATGCTTCATTACGAAAAGTTATAGCAGCTAACCCTGGAGAGACCAGAGCCCTGCGAAACAGCCGTGTAGACCCATAATCCTTGCCCAAAAGAAATATTATTTACAGGCCTTTTTACCTATCATTAAGTCCTTAATCTTCTCATATTTGGAGAATTTATGTTCCTCAAAACTAATCAACTCTTTTGGGCATATCACTACCATTTTGAAGTTTTCAAGAAAAGATCCAACCAGATCCATTCCAAAAGCAGCAATTCACCAACCAGAACAGTGTACCTATTCAGTTTGTGATTTTTGTCTATAAATCTGTCCTGCTGAGTTTCCTGATTTTGCTTATAAAAATGAAGTAATGAACAAACAGACAGAAAACATAAGCAGATAAAGTATTTTTGATTATGTGTGAAATCGTTATGTGTTTTTTTTAACTCAGGGCATGATGTTCTCAGATGCACTGTTTTTATTTCCTTCAGTGGGGCTTGCCAGACCTTAGAAGGATTTACAGAAAATGCTGTAAAGCCTATACGACTGAAAGATAACTGCATTCAACTGAAAACAAAAACTAAATCCATCTTCTGATCTAGCTTGTACATTCTGTTACCTTCCATAGATAACACTGGTTTTGTGAAAACCTGCCCACTGATTTTAGTAAGAGAAATTGAGTAAGTCTCTTCTGAAGTGGTCCAATTTCCTGCTCCTATTTTCTTAATAAAAGCTTTCTTCTTTACACCCTATCCAAACCTTTCATTGAGTTTAAACACAAAATTACCTGCTATCTGAAACCCAATAATATGCTTCTTAATTATCTAATTCTTATTCACTTAAAACAAATGATAATCATTTATTCTATACCTTGACCTAGCACAGAGTGTAATTTAATAATCAACAGAGCACTATACACATAATTTGGTGAAAAATCCATTTGGAGAATCTTGAATTTCTCTGCGTCTTGCATGAGACATTTTCTTAGAAGAATCTGTGTATGACTAATTTAGTTCTATATCAGAAAGAAAACAAGCCTCTTGAAGATCAAGTTGCACAGAATTATCACAACTAATTTTTGCTAAGAGCATGCCAGCTCAGATGATATTTTCTAAAATTATATTACTATAGCTTTTATAGAAATCACAAATAAAAGAAAGAATTTTAAAGCCCGTTTTAAAAGGAATATTTCCAAATCAACTTACAATTTTTCTCAAAGTATTTGGGTTTGGGTGGAAATAAATCGTGAATTAATGAAATCAACTTGCAGTTCTCATTACTGTATAAATTATATTTTTTTTTCTTTTCTTACTAAAAATAAATTAACCTTGTAACTTTATTTGATTGCCAAGCAAAAACAAAAAGTGCAAAACATAACTTTTGAAATATTTAGATCTCTCTCTCTGGTGTTAAACAGGATTATCACATTTAGCAAAATTTAGTAAATTATCACAAATATTAAAAAAAGAAAAATAATATTACAAAAAAGAAAGATTTAAAATTATATATTTATAGTCAAACACAGCATAATATTTTTTGCTGCAGATATGTCATTGTCAAAATATTCTCTGCTAATAAAAAATTTGATGAGAGAGAGACACAGGAGTTAGCTCCATTCGCACTTAGGCCACTAGGCTGCAGATACCAAACTGTCTGGCGTCCTGCACTGAACAGCAGGCACCACAAGGGACAAAGTCAGCCACAGCTGTCCAGCACGTCTAAGACAACGAGCAATCAGAGAGGTGCTTCAGGGAGCCCACGAAGCCTCCAAAACCCAGGTATGACACTAATGACTCCTGTGCTCTTAAAGTTCATTCTGGCACTGATCCCACCAGCCTGAGATGATACGTCCCACAAGACTGCTCGGACAAGACAGTCTTCAGCTGAAGACACATAAGCTGTGACAGGCAAAGTCTCACCATTTCACAGGCCGTTGGGTCCCTAACCCAACTATACTGTTCAGGTACAACTGAGATTTGGCGTCATAACTACACATTCAAAATAATTTCCCATACCATTATCTATTACAAAACCAATACGCTCAATTTTTCGAAATAAATTCTTGTTCCCAACCATCTGTAAAGTCAATCTAAAGGCTGAAGCCTGACCTTAACAGAAGCTCTTTTCGCCTCTGGATGGATCTTCCAATTCAGAGTTCAGCCATGGAGAGTGCAAGAAGCACAACAGAGCCTGGCATTAGCAATCTTGCTGAGAGCTTCCTGGTTTATGGATGGTGTAACTGTTTGGAGTTTACCATCATTTGCATGTACAAGAAAACTTCATGCACGCACCAACGTAGGTTAGGGTGTTAAAGCCTCCTTTTTTCCCTTATCCTGCTAGAATAAGCCTTTCAGGGTGATATCCCTACCAGTTCTGCTCTGAATAACTAGTCTTTGTATTTGCTTCATTCTCCAAATTGCTGTACTGGGGGGGGACACGACTCTAAAATGAATTTAATCTTAATTTGATCTTAATTGGCATTACTAAAAAATATAGTTTGGGCTTTCTCAGCAAGGATGCTTTCTCACATTTACAGGTTTAATTTTGTTTGATTTATTCTTCAGCAGCAGCAAAAAAACGTGTCTGAACTTTATTATATGACATGACTGCAGAGTTCAAACATACAGAACAGGCAACTGAACGGTGCTTGAGTTAGCTCATTATTATTACTATAGTTAATTCCTCCCTTTCATAGCTACTACACTGTTTATTATTTAGAAGATTTGGTGGGATTCATCTGTGAGACTTCAATGAGCATAGTGTCGACTTCTCTATGTCAACTACCTTGTCCAAGTGCCCTGCCTAGATGTTGGAGAAAACAGGCCCTTCTTTTAGAGCATGATTTGCTTGGTCTAATGAGGACACATATTTAAGGATAAGATTGAGTTTCATTCTGGAATTGCCTGTATCTTTCTTTAAGTTGGGCCAAGACAGCTTGCCCAGATGTAAATATCTGGGTAAGATATTTGTCTTTTCAAGGATATCAGAAGTGAGACAGACTTCATCTTCTGAGGTGACCATCTTAAGAAAGAAAGATGAATGAAAATGAACATAGATCTAATAAATTATTCTCTTCTTTCACACAGATTTATTGCGTGTAGTAGCATAGCTTTGAAAAGAGTTAAGGAACACGTTTGGAAGAAAAGTTTGTAAAAAGGCCACTAAGGAAAACAATACCTTCAGACACAAAAAAATCCTGCTGTCAGTTAAACCAGTACAAATAGAGCTGAGCACACAAACAACAGAAACTGAGTTCAGCCAAATATGACTGTTCTTGCACTGATGCGTTTGGGCTTAGGCTATTTCTTGAAATTTCCTACTGTTTTAACTAGCTTAAGCTAATTTTTTAGCTTTTCCTGGTACTTCAAAGGTCTATGACTGCTGGAATACAAGTTAAAGAATTTCCACTTCTCTTTCCAGTTGTGNTCGAATGTAAATTCCTGATGAGAAGCAGCACTACTACTTTTTCACCCAAGTCAGTCGATTAACTTCCCGTCTTCTAGGTCCTCGTGCGTTAGCAGGTCTGATGAGAGGCTAAGAAATTACTAATTGGGTAGTTGGATCCACGTGTAATTTGATAACAAGGGTTCAGCATGAAAGACTTAGAGATTCACCCCAGATATATCTCCAGAGCAGTTCAGTAACTTCAGAATAAAGAGAGGTTTTGATGCAAATCCCTGCTCCACATCAAGCGGAGGATGGAACCAAATCTGAATTATGAACCTTTCATGTGGGTGCTCTGCCTGCTAGGCAGGGGGAAGTCTTGAGCAAAGCCTTGTCTGACAGGGTGCTTTCCTGGAACTGCAGAACACCCAGAAATGTAAGAAAACACCTAGTTTGTCCTG
>VYZW01051535.1:29048-49246 GCA_013401315.1 Balaeniceps rex
AAAGGCCACTAAGGAAAACAATACCTTCAGACACAAAAAAATCCTGCTGTCAGTTAAACCAGTACAAATAGAGCTGAGCACACAAACAACAGAAACTGAGTTCAGCCAAATATGACTGTTCTTGCACTGATGCGTTTGGGCTTAGGCTATTTCTTGAAATTTCCTACTGTTTTAACTAGCTTAAGCTAATTTTTTAGCTTTTCCTGGTACTTCAAAGGTCTATGACTGCTGGAATACAAGTTAAAGAATTTCCACTTCTCTTTCCAGTTGTGTTGGCCAGGAGACTCAATGATGTAGCTTACCAAAAACCTAGGCACTGAGGTCAAACACAAATATAGGTATAATTAACAGTGCAAATATATCCTAGAACCAACCCAATTTTTTTTACAAGAAAGAGGAATTCCTGTTAATCCCACTTAGCCCCCCTAGGTCAGTCACAGGAGCTCTCCTCTGAGATACAGTAAATAAGAGTTTAAGTTCCTTCTCTGAACAATCTAGATGAGGGATCTAAACTCAGCTCTCCCCCACTCTAGAGGAATGCCCCAGCTTCTGGACTATTTTGTCCTTTCTTTCTGGTAAATGAATATTTAGTTATTTATACATAGCAAAAAAGATTCAGCATGAAAGACTTAGAGATTCACCCCAGATATATCTCCAGAGCAGTTCAGTAACTTCAGAATAAAGAGAGGTTTTGATGCAAATCCCTGCTCCACATCAAGCGGAGGATGGAACCAAATCTGAATTATGAACCTTTCATGTGGGTGCTCTGCCTGCTAGGCAGGGGGAAGTCTTGAGCAAAGCCTTGTCTGACAGGGTGCTTTCCTGGAACTGCAGAACACCCAGAAATGTAAGAAAACACCTAGTTTGTCCTGAGGTACTAGTGCTTAGATGTGCCATATTTTAGTGTGAGTCTGGAGCAGACGAATGCTGGTGTAAATATGGCAGCGCAAGGTGTTTAAGATCGGGCAGACATCTGAGAAACAACTCTGAGGACTTACATTCTTAAGCCTATATAGCAGGGTAAAACAATTCAAACCTCTTTCAATGAACTCCATAATATTCAGTTACTGAATAAAACAAATTTATCATCCAAACTTAGATAATTTTCACCTGGCAAGCACAGTTTGTGCATGTGTCAAAAACAAAACAAAAGAAATATTCAAAATGACATGTGATTAACTGTGCAGGGACTTTTGCAAACACTAAATTATATGCACATCTTTTGCATTTGTACTCCTGTGAAAAGGCATTGCAGCACACTTCTACATGCCTGGTATACCTCTGTATTTCTTCAAGGAAATAAGGATTTGTATTTCATATGCCTCAAGAACATATTTTCTATAATTGAGTACTTATTATTAATATTGGTTCAGTTTTTTTTATTATATACAATAAGATCAAAGTAGGCTGTGGAGCAATACCTTAAATATTAAAACCAGCTATAACCTCAGATGAATATTTAAGCCACGTGCAAAACAAGGTCTCTTGCATTGTCTGTCAGAGTATAGGTTTGATTGTGTGAGATGCTGGAAGTCCTGAATGTCTAATCGATTTAACATTTCAAGATCTACTCAGAACATTGCTGGATCAGGCTCAGAGTTTACAATGGTACAACTACACCATCTTCATAAAGCACTGCTTAATTAAAGTATTTGTATACACAGCAGTGATTCATCATACCATAAGCTATTGCTGATTAAAACCAGTAAGCTGGTTTTAAAATCTTATGCACTCATTATAATCAACAGTAGGGTAGGATTCCTAAAGGCTTGACCCACTTCTAATGCAATTTGACCCAATTCAGTGTGATGCAGCTCTGTTTATATTTTATCTGTTGATTGGGTTTTATCCATCTAACAGATCAGCTATCGATTTCTACAGCACAATTTATAGAATCATTCCAGATGAAAAGGAGAAACATCTATTGTTCAGCTTTGTTAGTCCTTGGCCACCCCAACAGGATTAATTGTCTAACATCATTTTTAGTAGAAAAAAAGGCTAGCCTGTTCTGAAAAATGAAATGTGGATGGCATAACCTTCCTGGCAGCTTGTTCTAGCGCCTGACTGTTACATAGAGTTACCCAATGATTTTGCTGACATTTAATCTAAATATTCCCTTACATCTTTATCTAGCCTCATAATTATGGACTAGAGGCAAAAATCCTATCCTTGAGAATGGCAGCTAAATTGTAGTATAGGAAGGGAAACCTACCATGTGTACAAGCCAGGAAGGTTTCCTCCTGTTTTAGACCTTTATGAGGCACCCACATCTTTTTGTTTAGGCAATCAGTGGCAATTTATTGAATAGAAACTCACAAATCTCAGATGAGGACAATTCCCAGCAAACTCATATCATCTGAGAAAAGGGAATACACAGGAGAGTATTCTAGTCAAAGCACAAAGGAGTTTACCAATATTTCAGGGACTGATTGCTGCTGGCCCTCTACAAAGACTGGAAAATACATACATGGTGGTGACAGAGAGGGCATACTGTATGTTGTTTGTGCTGGGTCTGAGACAACAGTATATGCACAATGCTATTTTTTATACAAAATTTAACCAATTGTAAAGGGCTTAGCATTTTTACCAAAGGAAGGTTTGAACCTAGTTTTCAAAGTCTAGTTTTCTAGCAGTCCTCTGCTCTGGGAGGATGCCAACAAAGATGAATAGAAAAGGATTGACAGAGGTGAAATTCAGAGAACCCTGTAGTTTTTATTTCCTTTCTGCCCGTCTTGTGCAGCCTTCCTGTTTCTATATTAGTCAAGAAACTATTTGTAAATACTAAGTGGCAAACCATTTGACTGAAATAGAGTAACATTATGAAACATTTCAACTCCGTGTTTCCATTTCCATCCAGAGCAATGTAAAACAGGGACAGAATTTCACCTTCTTAATGCAAAGTGACTAAAAGCCACTCCATGACCTAATCGTTCACCTAGTTAAAATTGGGTCTGTCAGCACAGAGTATTCCAGTTTCTTTATCTGGACCTTGAATGAGCTTACCTCAGCTGCTTGTAACTTTTAAATTGCTGAAGATTTTCAGCATTAGTCATTTTATACTTAAGAACAGAATGAAAAAAGTATTTGTGAGCTTTTACCTTTGATCCTGTAATTGCTGACTTTCAAGTGCTTGATTTATAGTATGCAAATGTCATATTTCACCCCCTTACTCCTGTCTCCCCCTTTTTTGCTTGTTTTTAATAATAGTTGCAAAGCCAAGATGAAAGGAAAACAAGCAAATGGAATATACCTAGTCTTAAATAAAGCATTTCATAATATTTCACCTTAAATTTACCCAAAATGATGAGAATATAAATGCCATCTGGAATGAATACTTCTTGAATGAGTGTAAATTACAGACAGTCACGAAATCAATTATATTGTAATGAAGGACACTGCTGAGCCACTTTTACACCTGTTCTTTTAGTCTATATATTAGGAAGCCGGTGAAAGCACAAAGCAATGGATACTGCTAGGGCCTAGAAATCATCTCTTCTCTCACCACCCTTTGCATCTGCAGCTTGTAGTTATCTGGAGTGCAGGAAAAACAGTGCAAATTCTGGGGTTCAAACAAGCACAACCTTAATGCATGCCAAGAGTCCATATCTGGCAGCAGCCTCTAGGATGAGTGCACCTTCCCCCGGTGCCTGTGCCTGGCTATGCTTGAGGGAAGGAGGCTGCATGTAATTCCTCAAATCTGTCACGAAAGGGGCAGTGTGCATTTCTGCTAGTATCTGCTGCCCAGCACAAGGAGGTATGTATGCAGATTGTGAAGGGTCAAGTTATTCTTCCTGTACATTTGTCCATGGCCCTATGGGATACAAAGTCCTGCCAGGGATGCTAGCTGAACTGCTTTGTATGGGTGCATCTGTAGGCAGCAAAAAGAGCCTTTTCTTCCAACTTCTCTGCCTGTGCAAGAGCAGCCAAGGTTTTGCTAAATGGGAGAGCCCCAGGCCAATTACCTCAAATAAATTGAACCTGACAGATCATGTAAGATAAACTTTTATTCCTTTTAGGATCTCATGTTAAGAAAGTCGCAGCACAAAATTCCACAAGGCAGAGCTGAGGAACTTTGAAATGCTTCTAACTAGACCATTTTTCTTTTTTAATGCAGTAAAAGAGCAAGAAAACATTACCATTATTCTGGCAAGATCTCCTTTGTCAATCACAACAAATGTCTAAGGGGAGAAAGGCTTGGAAAACTGCTTAGGTGCTCAAGTCTTGAGTTGCAAAGCTGAGGGAGATGCATTTCTCTGACTACTTCATCTTACAAAACAGTTAGCTTTCAGATTTGCTCCATTTGGGGAGAATCCATTTTGGGTAACATTTTCAAAATGCCTAAGTGATTTAGAAATGTAAGTCTTATGACTTAGTTCTCTTTCCCCCTAACATTTTATCTTTTATATTTCTTACATTTAGCCAGCCTCTTCCATACATGTAGGTAGATCATAGAGGGCTAAAAAAAATAAAATTGAACTTTGGTTAAAAAAAATTATTGAAATATGAATCAATAAGGGAAATAGAAGCATAAGTCCAATTCAAGCCCGAAGGAGGGATGGAATATTCTACTTACCTGCTGGCCCATGGCATCAGTAGGGTACTCTATATCCATAGGGCACATGTATATGTATTTACTACTTGTGAGCCCAAAGTCCTTCCCAGGATTCATGCTTCCATAAACCCCACCAATTCCAGAGCCAGCCCACAGCATGAGTTATGTGCACCAGTGATTTTAGCCATCACGGTACATCATCAGCTGGCCTAAAGCTGCCTGAGTCTTGGAAGGCTTTCAGTGATTAAAATAGGCCTACAGTGCTGAAAAATGAACCTGTAACACACAGGCAATAATTAGCATTTGGCTGCAGGTTATCACTTAGATTGGCAGCTGAATTTATCAAACCTGCATATGAGCAGTTAAAAAGCTTTTGGTGATCTATAGCTTCCGAAAACAACTGCAAACTGAAATCCAACTTAACATTTTCCAGGCGTGAAAATTCAGGAATGATTTTTCAAAAATTTTGGTCTCTTCTCTGAATTCAGCAAGACCTTCGTGTATTTACTGACCTTTGTGACTCACACTTCAGGGGCTTTTCATAGTCTTTCCCTTTTGAGGGGGGAAGCACAGACTAAATATGTGAAAAACTTCCCCCTTTTTGTCAGGCCCTCTGCCATTTACTAACACAACACAACGCTCGCCTGCTGTCACATCAGACTGCCACAACCATGCTCCAAATGTCACATTAGCAAAGTCAGGTTAAAATCACTTTGTGTTATAACACTTTCTGCACTGACCTTTTGAAGGGCCAGAATGAGAGGAAGGCTTAGTTCCCCTTGCTCTGCACAGGGAGCCTCTTCTTATTTTCTCTTCTAAATGGAAGAAGCACATGCTTCATATTCAAGAGCCTGTTGGTGTTGCCAGCTTTTATGAACGTGCAACATCCCTTCAATCCACGAACTCTCTATGGCTTCATCCTATGGCCTATGTGGTACAAGCAGTCTTGCAAAAGAGTAAAATTGATTGCTCAAGGATTTGGGTCTCTCTATATGAAAGATTCTTGTTCTTTCCAATATGCAGGTTGGGGAGCCCAGGAATCTGCTTGGCATACTCAGCTTTCCTTTTTAACGCTGTTCAGGGCAGCATGTGGAGCTATTTGCCTCACCAGGCTTATAAATAACCTGACCTTTTAAAATGCCCAGAACAGGGAATCTGTATTAGTAATTTGGGACCTATAGCATACTTTTAATTGAGACAAGGATCCACCATGACTTTATGATAGATGGGAATATATATTTCCCAGGGACAAGCTATCCAGCCTGCTCAGTGCAAAAGCCGGTGTGCGGCTATGCAGGAGCACTTTAGGGGATACCCTTTCAGTGAGGTATTGCTCTTTTCCTCCTCCTTCAAACTATCAGTAGCCCCAAGATGATTTGCAGTGGCCCAGCCACTGACAGGGAGGCTGTGCCACTGCTTCCCATGTCAAGTGGGGCTTCTGAGCCCACCTAGTGAGACCAGGCAAGTCCCAAATCTGGTAAAATAAAAGGAAATTGATTATTATGCATATATGCTCCTACACAAGGGATTAACCAGCAAAGACTGTACGCAGTTTGTCAAGGTCAAGCATGGCCTAGATAGCTCTGAATTGGATATGCAGAAAGAAGCTCAAGGAGGAAAAATGCGTCCATGGCATAGAGGTTAAAAAAGGGGGGGCAAGGAGAGGGAATATAGTGAGGACACAGCGAGGTATCAAACAGCTTTGTGTCAGTAGTTAGGGATCATATGAAATAGCACTTAGTTTTATGTACAAATGACAGTTCCCTATTCCTCTGCCTGACCCTGTTTCTTACACGTACAGTATTAATTCAATGCATTTTTCATTCTGGCAGTAGTTTGAACTACATCACTGCTAAATCATCTGTGGTGAAATCACTTCTTTACAGGTAGATGTACTAGATCTATCTAATGAAATAATTTACTTGTGAAGAATTCATTGCTTGTCCTCCATAATCATTTAAGGAAGAAATTACACATGCACTCCAGTTGAAGATAACAAATACCAAGATGGATGGAATTGTAAGCAGACATTTCTCTCAACAGCCCACACTCATGTTCTCCCTTTGGTTTCAATTTTTGAACCAATAACTCGAGAGTAAGAAAAGTATGATGCAGTCCTTTTGTTCCAGGGGCAAGGGGACATTAGAGCCCATAATAAGCTTTTTAAAGATGTTTTGCCTAAGTTCTAAATATCTGGGGTTTTTTCAACTCCCAGAGTCTGCAAGAGGGAACTCTGGAAAATGAGCTTGCTCTCAGTCAGCTTATGTGACTACAAAGGGTCTATACTGCCACTGGAAATAAAGAAATGGAAAGCTACTGTTTCCTGAACTGGCATCCCCACTTCGTTTCTTTTGAAAGGGGGTGTGATAAATTGCTGTTCAAGCAAGACAGCAAGATTCACTGAAAATAAACAGTGAGATGCTTATCACAGAAGTATAACAAATTCAATATAGTTATTTTAAATAACATGACTCAAGCCAGAAAAAGACATGTGTGCTGTTGTAGAGTGTTACTTAAGGTCAGCCATTTAGAAACAAAATTCAAAAGAAGCTTTTCTCCTCCTAAATCTATTAATTACATATGCTCATTTTCTATTACCATGTCTACAGCATCAGAATTCTTTAATTTCTGAACTGGATTCCAGTGATAATGTGTTGAAACAGATCGTTTTTACAGAAACTAAAATGTCAGCTTAGAGAACAAGGTGCCAATACAATGACTGCATGATCAGCTATGATTTGAAATTAAATTAGCACCTGTAATGACAGAACAAAACCAAACTATGATTAGGGTGCAAAAAGAGGGACTAATAAATTTAAAAAGCAATTTAGACTTTTTGCATCCTTAATAAGGAGCTAATATCTGGATTAATACTGTTCCTGGGCTCTCAAAAGTTTAATAACAAGGCCTGTATGAATTCTGCAGCACAGGATTCACAACTGCCTCTGATCACCTACACAGTGAACAGACCCATCTTCACTGCTTTTTAAAGTGTTCCTTGTTCATCTCCCTTACCTATGATAGTAGGTCTGCATGCCATCATTGTTTTCTCGTAACACTGTGATAATATTTTTTACTATCCCAGAAGTAGTTGTCTAAAGTAAATTTTTATCAAATATTTGTTATAAAATTCTACTGACTTAGAGATCTGTCAGGCATTATAACCTTATCTTGGCATCTCTAGCCTACAACTACAGAAACCTTTACATGCTGGCATGGTGTACTACTACACTATACTCCATTTTTGTCTGTTCAAATGCTGTAATGTCAAGAAAGAAATTGATGTCTTTTTAGTGACATAGATAAACGTCATTTTCTTCTCTTCCATTCATTAAGAATTAAAGTTGTCCTATTTCATGGGTTTGTATCTCTTGGGGAAATATTTGAACTACAGGTTAGTGATGATGTCATTGCAATAGACCGCATTCTCTATTAATTATGTGAAATGAAATATTTTCCCATAATACCAGAATCTGACGGATTTCTCATAAGCCTTCTGGCTCTTTATCCCACTGTAGAAACTGTATTACAACTCCTTCCAGAAAAAAAGCATCTCTCCAAGATGCCGAGGGGAGAGACTTGCCAGCGCACAGCTCTGCAGAGAGCAGCAGGTCGTGGCGGCTCCACAGCCCTCGAGAGAGACTCTGCCTCTCTTCAAAAGGTGAGGAGGACTGGGTGGTGAAAAGGTGGGACAGCATTGTACATCACCTGAAATTATACATCGGAATGAGTTAACTCTAGTAGAGGTAGGATTCTGAATACCGACTGCAAAAAAATATGTTTTTTTTAAATTGCAGTAAAAGTAGGAGAGCTCTGAAGGAGACAGCTGACAATTCATTCAGGTCCTTCCCACACACCATTTCTTTAGTGGGTACTAATTTCTGTTAACTTTCTGGAGCTGGATACTTCAAACTCTTGTAGACATAAATTATTGTAAAATTATTTTACATTGCTTTCCAACTTCTTTTTTTTTTGCACAAAATAGTGACAGAGACTTATCAGTTCCTATGAAACACTTTGTGCCTCAGAGTATGCCAGATGAACTGAAGTGGAATCCTATAAAAAATACAGCTATTTCTATAACGTGCGTGCTTGTCCCAGTAATAATTATTTGCACTGTCCAAACCACCTCTCAAGGGATGAACTGCTCTATAAAACACAAGCACACACAGAGCGATGAATAGGTCTCCCCTGCTCCTCACACAGGCCTGCCTCTCATGCCTGGGGGAAAAGAACAAATCCAATTCTTCCCAAAGACTCTCTCTTGCTTATTGCAACTTTGGGTGGCACAGAAGTACCCGGCTAGATTTAAACTAGCCAGCTTGAGTGCTGATAGCTGCAAAACTGCAGTCTCCCATAGATGTGATCCCAAAGGAAAGGTTACCTACGAAAATGCTTGCTTCAGTCCTTCGCAGATTTCCAGCTTACGGTCTGTTCCATGTTATTGTTGCTACACTTCTAGCAGCACCCCAGTTGTTAGCTGGTTTAAAGCTAGCTCAGGTAAAATAAAGTAAGCTGCCATGACAACCAGCAGCTGCAGAATCAGCGTACCCCTCCAGTGCATCCTCCCTGGCCTTGCAATTTATATCCACACAATAGGGCTTGTTCCAAGTGAGGCGACTCTAGCAACTCCACACACTTAATCCCGTTAATCTTTCTTTATAAGTCACACCCTAAGACCCCAAACAATTTCTCTAGCTCTTATCTGTCCTTTCTCCAGTTTGATAGTACATGTGTACAACTTAGGTACCTGAATCTCAATACAATATTCCATGTTTATTTATAAAAACTAAACAAACAACCCCCCAACTACTGGTAAGTAATACCAATAGGATAGATTACAAGAGGAATAACTGGCTCAGGTGAAAACACTGCTGCTAGTAGGTATGGAACAAAAAGAGAAATTGAACAGGAAATGTGTCCAAAATAATCTGACAATAAAAGGGGAAAGCAGCTATAAACGTATATAAAAATATAAACCCCTTTATGTTTTCACCTGACAGAAGACTGGTATAAAGGTGCCTGAGATACTGATAATAAAATGACAGGTGACGTTGAGTGCTAGCAAGGTAAAGAGTAACATACAAGAGAAAAATAATAGCAAATATACATACACAGTGGTTGGCACTAATTAATTAATAGCATCCAGGATGAGACCTTGGACTTACTGTGGCTGGTTCTTTGAAAACACCAGTGCTGTGCTCACTGGTGGCCAAAGAGGCAAAGAGAGGATGAATGTGGTAGAACAGAATATTGGGAAAGCAGTTAAAATAACATGGAAAGGTCATTCAGCAGTGTGAGGTATGGAGGTGGATGTTTCAATATACATGCGGCGCTTATTAAGCTCTCACAAAAAGGGAATGAGAGTATCAGAAGAGGTAGGGGATTATTCGAATTATAGAGCAGCTTTTACATGATGAAAAAACTAAATGGATGACAAGGACTTGCATTTCTAAAAGCGAGTCATTGATAAGAGAGTTCTGTAAAACATGAATGACATGAAGAAAGAATTGTAAGTAAGACACAATTATTCATTGCTTCTCATATTACAAGAAGCAGGGTATGCCCAATGAGATTGAGATAGCTGGTTTAAAACAAACAAACAGATGGAAGGTCTTTAATCGTTACATGCATAATTATTTTGCGAAACTCATTGCCACTGGATGTGTTGAAGGCCAAAAGTGTACATGGATTCGTGAAAGATATAACAAATTGATAGAGGATAAATCCACATGCAACTGTTAAACCTGATGGTCCAAAGACACCCTCCAGCTCAAAAAGTCATGAAAACACTTGCCTTTGGGAACTTAGAGTGTAAAATAGAGAAACAACAATTCTATATACGCCTGTTCTGATACAGATACCCATAACTAGCATATGCCATGTCCTTCCCTCAGTATCCACTACCAAGCAGATACTGAGCTGGACAGAGCTTGTTATCTGACCCAGTACTGCATTTCTTCATGCACTAGACATACAAATAATTATGATCAGATCCAAACAGGTTATCAGGTGTTACTTCCTTAGGCACTGAAATACCAAAATCTCTGCACTCCAAATCCCACCGCTTGGTATACAGACAAGGGATAAGCCTCACTTTTCTATTTGGGGTTGTCAGGAGGTAAATGGTATCTCTTGATAGATTTCTTAATGATGAGTGCTTTTTTTTTTTAATGTACATGTATATGTGTGTGTGTGTTGGGAGGGGGAGGAATCACCTCTTTCTGTCAAGAACGGATCAGGAGTCTCCTCTTTAAAATGCATCAGCAGAAGGGGAGGTGCAGCACTTCCCTTTCATATAGTACCTATTCAGATATAAATGGTTAGAAGAGTCATCATATACTTGGGAAATCCCAGCTTTAATTAATTTTCTGCCTGAGGAGAACTGTAATTTTCACTTCTATCTATTTATGACCAGGCTATACACATGTCTGGATAATAACTTTCACTATTTACCCTGCTAAAAATCTTGTACAACATAGGAAAAAAATCAAGACTGACAGACCAGAAGACAAAGGGTAAGAGGGCCTGACACTATAACCTATTAGCAGTTATGATGCTCACTTGGATGAGGGATCCAAGCCCCGAAGTTTACTTAAGCATTTTGCATTCAAATAACACATTGGGTTTAAAGGGAAAAAAACCCAAAACATAGAACCAATGTTGGAAAAGCAGTTAAATCTATGTTTCCTTCTTACAAATAACCTAACCACCAGTCTACTGTTTCCTGCTTATCCTATGTCTCTTACTGGAAACAATTCAAAGAAATACAACAAATGGTATTAGTAGCATACAGTGGACGAGTACTTGTACAGAGAGTGTCAGAATCACATAACAGACACTGCAGAGAAGAAATAGCTCAAGATTAAATACAGCTGGCCTAGCAGAGACCTCAAGATGTAATAAAAGTCACCTGTTTGTCTCAAGGCACAATGAATACTTCTACACTACTGCAGAGGTCTGTTTAAGTTGTTCTTCAAAACTTCCAGAGGTAGCAATTTTATGCACCTTCCAGAGTTTAAATACCCTTTTCATTAGAAAGTTTTTCCTAATATTTGGCTCAAATCTCCACTGCTACTATTTAAATCCCTTACTTCTCAGCCAGACAATGAGGGCAGGCAAGCAAATGTTCTAGCAGCAATTGTCATGTATTTCAACCATCTTCTCTTCTCTAAGCAGCCTAGATCTTTTGGTTTTCATAATGAGGTATGTTTTTAATCTTCTGTCATCTTTACACATTTTCCTTAAATCAGCACTGGACACAGTAGTTAGCTGTAGCCTTTTGGCACGGGGTAGATTAAAAGGATACTATTATTTATACGGAATCACAGAATCACAGAATCATTTAGATTGGAAAAGACCTTTAAGGTCATCGAGTCCATACATCTCAGTAGAGAATTTTTCTTTTTTTACCTCTTCATGTTTTTCTCATTCATGTTCAGCCTGTGACCCACTGTAACCCCTAGTTCCTTTTATGTATAGCTATGGCCTGGTGAGTTCTTCCCCATTTTGTATTTGTACAGCAGTTTGTTCAAAATGTAGCACCAGATATTTGGCCTAAATAAACTGCTTTCTGTTTTTTCCTTATTACTTCTTCAATTTGTTAATATCTTTTCGAATCCTTGTCTAGTTCCCTTTGTGCTTGCTGACTCTCTCAGAAACCACTGTACATTCAATAATTACACATTCCAGTTCATCTTCTTAATCAGCAATGCCAATATTCAGTGACTCCAGATTTAAGGTACACCTTTTCAGGACTCTACTTGGTGTATCTCTTCAAATTAGGAGTCTATTCTTTTCATTGAAATGGGACTCGAAATCAGTAAATCTTGTAATTTCATATAGATGATACTATCCCAAATTGCTTAAGAAAATGGCATTGCCAACCAAAGAGGGAACTGGTACTCCACAGAGGTAGTGTGACTGAAATGAAATGACTAAAATATTTTTTGAATCAGTGTTCTAAATGACAAGCTATAAGACAAGATAGAACCAGTGGGTTTTTGTATACCACAGTTCAGACTATCAGGATGAACTGGTATTGAAACATCTGATAGCATGTAGAAAACTGTTATTTAGGTGGATTTCAATTAGGAGGGACCTAATAAAAGTTCCGCGTAGTCACCACTAACTTCCCTAGTGCTGAAAAAGCAGGTTCGGGGCAGGACAGGTGGTTCATGTGTGTGGTGTGCTGGAAAATTGCTACAAACCACCACAGGTACTGTTTAACAGACTTAATTTGACAGGATGAATTGATCACTAAGCTAAAAAAAATAGTGGACACTAAGATATGAATGGCTACAATCTAACTGCGCTACTCATACGCAGATAAAATGGAGTGGATATGGCACACCAAGAAGTCTACCAAACACACTTTTTCGTGATTGCAGTCAACCACTCCAGTTAGGATGTGTCAGAAGTAAGCTTTCCTGACTCCTTAATTAATTCACTTTTTTGCGTGCAAAGTTATAGACTTTAATGACAGGGTGATCTTTTCCAGAAGAATCCAGCTGCCAAGGATAAACAGCATGCAGTTTGTTTTACATCTTTATTGTTCATTACACGACACCAGCGATTATTTATTTTTCATTATTCAAATTCTGCTCAGCCAACAGAGTTCTGTACTTTATTTACTTTTCCCCTAAGTTATTTTCTGGCTATTCAAAGGTACTCCTTAATCTCTGAAAAAATTTAATATTTATAAGGAGATTTTATTCTCACTTTGTAAATATACTACAGAAGCAGAGATATCTGAATCCATTGATTCTGGATATTTGACACCACAGATTCCAGATATATGACATAAGATATTTCAAATTTGAGTTTTCAGAGTTGTCACTAAATATTTTCTGTTTATTGGATTATTCGTTTAATGTTATCACAGAAAGAAAATCCACAAACTGGTTCTGTGGGGTATATTCTGAACAGATATTAAATATAAAAAAAAATTTAAAAGGCAATTAGTCTCATTATTTATATGAATCCTTATGGAAGCAAGAACCAAAAGTAGTTAAGAGTCTGCTGGATTGTATTTAGAATAATAGAAGGAAACTTTTCCAGGGTTGCATTGATGCCCTGGAGAACAAGCTATTGTATCTGTAGGCGATTCTGGAGAATTGCTAATGTCTCCTTCACTGAAGCAGTTGTGGACAGCAAACAAGTCAGAACTTGGATCTGCATCCTGGATTCTCATGTACCTTGCTCTTGACTGTAGAGTAGACATTTGTTTGTCTATTTCTGTTGATTAAACTCAGAGAAGAATATCTGGGCCTTTTACTGCAGAAATTCAGTAAGGCCTTTTCTAAGAAGACCAATGGTGTTACACTTGACAAGCCACGCTCTCACTCTTGCTTGGTACCCAGATCAACCTTAAACACTAACAAACGTCATATCATATTACCTGACTAAATGAGTTGAAACTCTTAAATTCTTCCCAAAAAGACACAGCAGATGACCACCCACTTTCTTCAAGTTTTCTCAATATGCAGTACCATGGACTTTTGTTCCTATCTACAAGAAGCATGATTTATGCACATTTTAATGGTATTTGTTTACAATTTTGCTTTAATTTTCCTTTCTAACCTATTCCAGCACAGAAGTCTCTTAAGTTTTCTCTAATGCCTGACAGAAATAGGAATATGACTGAAAGCAAGGCTTCAGTCAGATTTGTCAGAGATGATCTGCCAAAGCAAAACATTTTGAAGGACAGGTATGTATCTGTTCTTGCAGCCTCCTGTATCACAGGAATCTACAGTCTCAAGTTTGTTGCTGCCCTCCCTGCTCCTTGATATGCACACAACAGTTGCCAAGATCCTCTTTCAGCTCTCACTGGCCAAAAGATTTTGGCCCTCTACTTCAACTACATGTTTGACGATGAGAATAGTCCTTTAATTGCACCCATGGAAAAATTACTTCATTCAGAAAGATGCCAGCTTCAAACATCGCTTGGATATTTGAGCTAGACTGGCAGACTGCTCTTTATTTGCCAGTAAGGTAGGGGAACAAAATGCTGTTACTTGTGCTTTGTATCCTCTGCTGCATACTAAATCATCCCTGGGTGGTATTCATGATCTATAAAGCAGCAAGTAGTTTGGTCACAGCTATCTCTGGCACCGTCTGTTTGACCACTTGCAAAACTAACAGGCTGCAGAGAAGCCGAAAAAAGAGACATGACTAGCGTGAGTTTGGGAAAAACTATATCCAGCTTCGAAATTAAACCAGCTATTCAAAATTTCATCATAGGGTGTCAGGCATACTGCAGTCACCCTCTGAACCCTCACAGGCTGGTTTTCCCTCGCCTCTGGCAGACATGGCTGTCTACCTCTTCCATGGCCAAAATGTTTGCAGATAGTCTCATTAACACAAAAGTTTCCAGCAAAGAAGAGAATATGAAGCTCCTGAGTCTACCTAGCTGATTTTCTACCCTTGCAAATAAGGAACAGCATTTTTGGCCAAGGAATCCTACTTCTGATATATGATTACCTATTTACCTGTTTTATTTTTCTGCATTGAACTGCGCATTTTTATTCAAATTGTTAATAAAACTATAAACCACTGTAGATGAAGAAATGACTCAAGGTACAGAACACTAAAACTGATGATTCCCAATTATTGTGTTTGGATAATAAGCTACTAATACATTTAATATATGCTATACTAGTAATTACGATTAATCTCATAAAAGCATTTACAAGACATCTTTGATGTGGTATTTTTTTCCTAGAAATCATGATGATTTGTATTATATTTAAAAAAAAACTTTAATGAATGAGTTGTATATCTATCTCAAGCTTGAGAGCATGTAACAGCTATAACAACAAAGGAAAAGCCCATTTACCATTTTAAGTACTGGATTAACTAACTTCTTTCCATTATTAGGAACTTCCCCAATAGTCTAAGACTTATCAAAAGTTAATGTGAATGTTTCAGAAAGCTTCCTAACCAATAAAGAATTCTTTTAAACAAATTAATAATTTCTACAATTACACCACAAGTATTGAATATAAAAGCCTTGTATAAAAACAATACCAATGAAAGAACAGAAAAAAATTGTTAATAGTTAGAATATAATTTGCAGTTAAAAAAAAGATAGATTACTTTCACCTATGTTATTATACTGTTCCTTATTTCAATTTCTCATACATTTTTCCACATTCTTTTAATTTCCAAAATTAGTAAGAAAAAAACTTTAGACCAGGCCTCAGATGTGTTGACAGACTACTGCTTGCATGAGAGAGAATCCAGCCTTTCTCCTGCATTTCTTCCTAGGATGCCTGGGTTATAACAAAACTTTTTCCTGTAGGTTAATTGGAAACCTTTGGTTGATGGTGTGTGCCTGAATCAGTTCCAAAATAGTCATTATGCAATTTCAAGCAATTATAAAATGGGCGTCTGTCTCCTATGTTCTTACTGGCCAAACAGTACTTCAACTGGTGATAAAATCATTGGTGTTAAATAGCATCTGTTGTGAAACTGAAAAACGTTATAAAGAAACTCAAATTTGAATGGTTGGAAATAAAAATCTTTATAAAAATAGCTCCTCCAGATTAGTTCAGAAGATGCATGCCGAATCTCCCCATGATCCCAAATCGCATCCTTAATGCACAGGGGCAATGTGCCAAACTTCCTCCTTCCTCAGATGCTCTAGCAGGGTACATACAGCTGCCTTAGGCATAATGCACAGGGGCTCCTTCAGACTTCTGAGGAATAAACACCTCTTGGAAAATCCCCTTACAACATTTTCTCATGATTCTTTCATGTGGCTGTAAACACTGCTACTATGAAAAAAAAAGGAGGGGAGGGTAAGAAGGGGAAGCAATCAATATTTATCATTAGTGTTGGGCAAGAATTTCTAAATTATATTATCATGAGGTGACGTCTGCAAAGTTTTAGTGGGTAGAAATGCTTCAGGGAACATGAGTTAATACCATCAGTTATAGTTGTGAAGGCAAGAGCAATCCCGAATATTGCTTCAGTAAATTAGAATGAGTAACAGATCCCCCTGAAGTGCACTGCTATTCATTAACAGTAATGCCCATACAGGAGAAAATTGCTGTTTAAAGGATGAGCCTTTGTAACTTGGTCAGCAGGATTATGTTTAAAGTGATCTCCTGAAGACAAAGGGAATGCAAGCTTCTTTCTCATGCATTGTCTGAAAAGGATTTGCCAGCTTTCTCACTACTACTCTCACGAGACCATCCAAATGCAATCATCTCTGGTTTTATCTCGGTCTCAGCCTAGGAACAAAACCATGAATTCCATTCTATAAACTGTAGAAACAACTACGACGTCTTCTATGAACCACCATTTCTGCAGAAAACTCTCCCAAGCAAGCACCTCTTCCCAGTCCAAATGACCCTTGACAAGTCCTCGTGTTTGCATTTGTGGTCTCTGCTGCTAAGACCATTCCCTGCAGGAGCAGCTCAGGCTGAGAGAAGGCAGCAGGCTTGGTGAGTCGCACTGTGGAGCGTGTTGCCTCCAAGGGATGGGGTCAGCAGTTTGTGTTCTCTGCACACCGAGGGACTGACTCCTGAAGCAACTTCTAGCAACCAGTTGCGGAATGTCAAAAGTGAGTCTTCAGAGAGCACAAACACTAACTTAAAAGAGCTTAACAGCAAAAAATCCTAAGTTCCTCTTCAGATACAGTTTTCAGAAACTACTCTATCAAGAAGTGGATGCTTAGCTGATGAGTACAGTTTTATAGACCAGTAGTTTCTGTAAGTATGGGGATTTTCTTCTAGAAAAATTCTTGGAAATATCTGGGAAAATCTCAGAGCACCCAGGGTTCAAAACACAGTATTTTAAACAGGTAACAAAACTTTCTAAGTAAAGTCCCTTGCTGCATCTTCCAAGCAGTTTCTTTTCAAAATAATGGTACATATTTAAAACATCCTGAAACAAATGCAACTGATACACAAGTTTGAAGCTGCATACATAATTATAATGAAAATTAAATTGTTTGCAACCTACCTTGGAATTGTGTAAATTTGATGGTTCCCATCCTCTCTCCATTTCTGAAAACAACTCGCCCCTAAATAAAATAAATAAATACCTTAAAAGTTTTATAAATCTCTCATAATATAGTTTCATTAGCACTGCAATTATTTTCCATTCACTATTAAAATTACCCAAGCAATGTTTAAACTTCGAAGTTAGCAGATTCAACCAAAGTCAAAGTAACTCAGTAACACCTCCTTAAAGCTTGCTTCCACAGATTTCAAATGGCCTTAGAAAGTTGACCAGTGTTATCACCCACTTTTCATGGATGGAAAAGGAGGTACGATAAAGCCAGTAACTTACTGAATCTCAGATGATGAGAGATATGCAAACAACTGATTTTCACTGTGTGACTGTTTTTATCAAGGATATGTAAGAGCTATCAAAGACCACACAAGAAAATGGTTCTCCATTTCATTCATCGTATGGTTCTCCAAATGGCTCTATAATCTACTTATATCAATGATTATGGATATCTGTAGCTTTTGTGGCTTGGTTTTGTACTACATCAACACGCGTGTCCTAGTATTCTTTTTAAATGTAATGCCTTTAAGTCAGTACTACCCTTTGTTGTGCTACACGTTGTTACTCTTCAAAATAATGATCACATAACTCTGAAACCTCCTCACATATCCCTAGCAAATTACTCCCATCTTTCATCCCATCTTTCTGACTTAAATTAAGAAAAGTTCTTGTTAAACTTCTTCCTTACTTCAGCTATTTCAAGATTGAGTATGAAAGAAGAGGTTTTCATTCATTTATGCTAAGAAGTATTTTTAATATTTTGAACCTGCAGTGGAGTGCTGAGTGCTGTCAATATAGATTGCTGTTTTACTGCATCCCCAGTTTGGTTTATTATTATTATCTCCACTAATCTTTGTTTTCACAGACATCAGGGTAAGAGAAACCAAATGGTAAGCATGTAAGGCTGCAATACCTTTCTCAGTGCAATCCAGCCCCTTTTTGGATAACCGTTTCTGGTCGCTAAGGGGATGCACTGAAGGCAGCCATCTGAATTAATGAAATCAGCTCCCTGCAAGGAACCGTACAGTGGATGTGTAGTACAGAACACTCACCCCACATTTCCTGCAAGCCGCAAAACAACGTTTCCCTTTGATAAATAGAAGACACCCCTCAACAAGTGTAAGCTACCTTGTGCTAAGCCTTTAAAACCAAAAGCCCCAAAAGCCAATCTGTGACAAAAAAGAGAGCAGGAGAAGTGACCGCTGGTAATGGGAGAGATTCTGACGACAGCTGCAGAAGGGCACAGGAGCTGCTCCTACTGAAATCCAGTTGAGCTAAGTCTCATCCAGTGGCTGCTAACACAGCTCCAGGAGAGAACATAAAACATTAGCAGGCAGATTTATGTGTGCACCTTAGCAGCCTTCATCCAGGTCTCATTTAGTTTGGAGGAGTAGTTTTTAATATCCCTTCATTTGTTTGAACATAATCATAATGCCTTTGGCTACTTGGTTTAAGTGGCTACTTGGTTTAAATAAAAAATACTATTAAAGAAAATTATAATTATTATAATACTATTAAAATAATATTAAAGAAAAGAGCTGTAAAGATGCTATGTAAGTATCACTTATTGCAGATATATATCTATGATCAATCCAGTCTTAACCTTATTAAATTCTTTGTTCTGTGACCTGTGTTGGAGATTTCCATAGTTAAATTTTTCAGTGTGTGGAAAAAATACGTTTTCATTTTATTTTAAATTTACTGCCTTTTACTTTAACTCTGTCTCCTCTTATTCTTTTATTACAAGATAATAGGACTGTAAGTTGTAGTCTACTAGAGCGCTATTTATAGATAAACATACAGCAAGAATCACTGCTATCTTCTATGATGACAGTCGTCTACGATCGTCATCTATTACTGATAGTATAATACACCAGCTCATGAAATTTTCTAGATTCCAAGTGCAACTGATTTGCAATATTATTATTGTTTCTTGTAAAATCACCCACATTTTTATCATTCAGTAGGACAGACATATACCATATGCATCTGCTGACTAGAGATAAATACATACATCCTCATTGACAAGTTCTGAAAGTATCAACAAAAAATAAATCAGGTCTGAATGTTCTGAATAAATGTAAAAATTTGGATTTTAAAAAAATATAAACAGTTATAGATTTAGAAGTAGCTGGTTTTATCAACTTTCCTTTGCTAAGATTTGTGGCTTATGCTGATCTAAGCAGTAGATAAATAAAGATATAGATGATGGTGATGAAAGAGTTATGGAACAACTCATGTGAAAGTGTCCTTGTTATCTGCAAAATATTCAATCACAGTGTTTTACTTTCATAGAATCATAGAATTATAGACTAGTTTGCGTTGGACTTTCTCTGCTCCATGCTGAACAACCCCAACTCTCTCAGCCTTTCCTCACAGGAGAGGTGCTCCAGCCCTCGGATCATTTCTGTAGCCCTCCTCTGGACCCATTCCAACAGGTCCATGTCTTTCCTGTGCTGAGGGCTCCAGAGCTGGACGCAGTACTCCAGGTGGGGTCTCACCAGAGCAGAGTAGAGGGGCAGAATCACTTCCCGCAACCCGCTGGCCACGCTTCTTTCTATGCAGCCCAGTATATGGTTGGCTTTCTTGGCTTCAAGCGCACATTGCTGGCTCATGTCCAGCTTTT
>VYZW01051535.1:49428-77534 GCA_013401315.1 Balaeniceps rex
TTCCTTATCCACCGAACAGTCCACCCATCAAATCCATATCTCTCCAATTTAGAGAGAAGGATGTTGTGGGGGACTGTGTCAAAGGCCTTACAGAAATCCAGATAGACAACATCCATAGCATTTCCCTTGTCCACTGATGTAGTCCCTCTATCATAGAAGGCCATTAGGTTGGTCAGGCAGGACTTGCCCTTGGTGAAGCTGTGCTGGATGTCTCGAATGCCCTCCCTGTCCTCCATGTGCTTTAGCATAGCTTCTAGGAGGATCTGTTCCATGATCTTCCCAGGCACAGAGGTGAGGCTGACAGATCGGTAATTCCCAGGGTCCTCCTTTCTACCCTTTTTAAAAATGGGCGCAATGTTTCCCTTTCATTAAAGCTTATTGGAAAATGCTAAAAAGTCAAATGGGTTATTAAAAGGAATAACAATTTCTAAATACTATTGTATGAGTTCTGACACTATTTTGGGTATTGGTCACAAACTACAGTCTGTATGTTACACATACAGATACTAACAGGAAAACAATAATTTTGAGAAATTGAAATTTGCTATTTATTCCATGTGTAATCCAACGAATAAGTCTGGTTTTCAAAGGTAAAATCAATAAAGAAGCATATAAGTAAGAAGCCCCAAAGCAGAAATCTCTAGTGCAACCCATGACAATGACAGTACATATTTATTACCCAGGCATCAAAACTGCAACCACAGCTGCAGCTACCGCTTGGTTCTTTGCTCCTCGGGAACATGCTGCTTCATAATAACATGTGACAAGTGGCCACAGCGCCTCAAGTACCTTAAACCGTTAAACCTTAAAAAAAAACCCTCCAAAATTCCTGTGTGCTGGGTGAGGAAACACTCTTAGATTTTTACTGTGGCTTTAGCTAGTCCCAGCAGACATGAACATAGTGTTCCTGCTACAGTATTTGGTTCTGCCAACGTGGCAAAAGGAACGCTCCTCATCAACACTGAGAAATTGTATAAATAGCGATACCTTCATTTCATTTTTAAAAATATTAACTTAAAACAGGAATAGGAAGGAAACTAATGAGAGTCATCTATTGCTCTATGCTTTCACCGCTATTTTATGAAAAATAAGACAATTACATTTGGGGTAAAAAAGTGAAATAAATATATGATAAAATGTTGTAGTATTTTATTTTATAAACATACGGCAATACTATTAAGGAATAAGCGAACCAGTGTTTCAGAAACCTGTTTTGTAGAAATCGTGTGCTGATTTATGGCATGAGAAGTGAGTTATAATCTGATGATGTTATATGGCTCACGTCAAGTCATTTCTTTGCCACCAAGGTAACATACCATAAGATTTAGCTAGAGTTATCTTCTTTAGACTTGAAATTCATAAATTACTAACAGTGTTTTTTCTTTATTTAAAGTAGCAGATGTCTGAATAATCGATATTCCTAATACACACATTAAGTACTGATATTACAAAAGCAAATCTTAGTACTGCTTTGTCCTTTATTTTTACCTCATCACATACTCTAGCACATGTGCCGGTACAGACTGCAGTTTACCCTCCCACCATATAATCTAGATCTTATGAAATCCATGTGAGTATAACAACAGACGAAATCCTCTTTTACCTTCCATAGTGTTTTGGTGACATTGCATAGGCATATTTAGATATTTATTAGCAAAAGGGTCAGTGACTGTACAGATTAGAATTATTTTTTTAAAGAAAAATAATAGAAGCAATGTCAATACTGTCGATACTTAGAATGCGATTCTCAGATTCAAGCAATATTTCCTAGTCAAATAATAATTTTACTTTGAGAGATGCAAAATATGATCTCTCTCCTTTAAATCAACTACACAAGTGAATTACTTTCACTTAGATCCAACCACATATTTTACTATACATTAAAATAGTTAATCAGCAAAGCTTTCCTCTTCATTACACACAGATCATCCCAATGGAGACCAATAGAAACCACACTGGTATCTTAGTGCCTGTTTTATTTTCTTCAATCTACCATCTACAGATTTTTTTTTCTTTCTTCACCAGTTGCAAAAGTGATGCTGGAATAAATACTAATTCTGTAACTGATCTGCCCAACTTTGAGCTGTGGTCAGGCACCTTCATATCAGCAATTAACCTTGAAAAGATGATGGGAAGGAAATAGAAAGTATGTGGCTTGGAGTCCGATAGACAGAGATGTGAACAGAGGGTGGAAGAGAAGCTGAAGGAGCTCAGTCTGGCACAGTGTAGTACTCCCAGATGTTGCTGCTGGTGCATACAGCCACTGCTGCACACAGCATCCCAATAACCTCTATTTGGGATCCATTGCAGCTGCATAACTCATAATGCAGCCTTACACAATTGTACATTGCTTATTTTTCCTAAATGTGCAACCATCCCATAAGGGAAAAAAAAATACTAGTTGCACATTGCAAGTTAGGTGCTCTGGACAATAGAAATATATAAGCTTATGTTGGGTTTTTTTTGTGGTTTTGTTGTTGTTTGGGGTTTTTGTAGATACATCTCTGAGTCCAGCTGTTTTTCCTGTAACTGTTTGGCTTTTTTTCTCCCCAAAAAGACAGTGTTTTAATGTCCTTTCCAAATGATGAAAAACAGACCTGGACCAAACATTCCAACAGTGTCGGTCTCACAATTGCCACATACAAGGACATCATCTCTGTGTTTCTTCTGTGTACCATCTTCTACTGTGTGCTCTGTTTTACAAGCCTAACATTGATTTTTGTACTACTTTGTTACACAGCATAACTGCATTTCATAGCATTATTAAAAAAAAAGTCTCTACCCTCCCTGGATGCACAATCTTCACCTTTTTTCTAGAATTGATGTTCTCTTAAGCCATCAGTCTTTTATTTGTGATCAGGAGAGAAGTCCACAACAATCACCGATTCACACTCACAAAATATTAGCCAACATTAGCTTTATTTTAGACACATGGGACTTCCCCTGTCTTTATAGAAGTTAATCATTTGCCTAGACTTGGAAGCAGCTGTTTATTATACTTTTTTTTTTTCCTGGTGGATAAAAAGTAGTTCTCTTTGCTATATTACGAACACGTCATTAAGCTCTTTTCGAGCTATGGAGCACTAGTATTTATTAAAAGTTTCTCTGCATTATCACTGACAGTATTATTATTCAGCTCTGGACATAGGCCCATGCCAAAGTTAGAATTCTTTCATTCCTCATACACTGAAATGCACAGCCAACACATTTTTTCATTCATTTCTTTAGCTTTCTTCATCAGTCAATAAAACCAGAGTTCAGAAGATTCTTAACTGCTCTCTCAGTGAGAACCACGTCTTCACTTTTTACCATCATTTCATTTACTGTGTATTTTCTTCTGCAAAGTGTCTCAAATGTAGTAAACACAGAAATAAATAACTATCATTTATTTCCGTGATTTTCAGCACCATACCTACAAAAAAGGTCTGCTTTAGACCATGCTTGCTTCCTTCTCCAACAGACCTCCCCCACATAGCACCAAACAATTTTTTATTTATTCAAATTTGCATTATATACTCAACTTACACTTGGTATCTTATTGTTGATTTAAATCATCATAGTTACATATTCAGGCTAAATTAATAACACAAATACCCCACATCACAGTGGGATGCAAGACAGTTAAATGCCACAGGACTCCTGTCCTCTGCGCTTTTTCCAGCAGGTCAATACATTTCAGGGCTCTGCCTCCATTCCACTTCACTGTCCAGGGATCTGGGCTACTCTCCCCTATACTATGGCAAGTCATCTCCCCATATAACAGTGCTTATCCCCAGTGGCTTTCCCTGAAATGCCTGAGCCTACACAGTCAGACCAGTTCCAAAAGTGACCGTCAGTATTTTTTCCAAAGATAAATTAACTCAGTCACTTTTGGGGTTCTTGAGTTAGATATTTGATATAAAGTAAACCATTTAAATAAATGCATGCGGAAATACCTGAAAAGCAGTGGGATAACCAAGGCAACTGAAGTTATATTTTTAATTTAAAATACAGTGCATAATTGTCAAAGAATAATGAGTATGTAATTAAAACTGTCCCTTTAAGTTCTGTGACATCTGCTGAAATCAAGGTGTACTGCTAATCCTGTAGTGTCCTTATTGGACTAAGTCCAATAAAAGTAGGAGCCAAGGAGGGTGAAGCATCACAGGACAGCAAACCTAAGAGCTTGCTAACACCCAAAGGGCAGGTACTGCTCTCCCATGTTGCTCCTAGCTGCACAGTCCTATACCTACCTGGTGGGATCTCAGTACTCATCAAGCCCCTACGTGAGCTGTCGGTGGCCTATTAAACCAGCAAAATATATTCAGTGATTTTTTTGTTTGTTTTATTTTGTATTGTTTTGGCAAGCAGGGAGGTGTTTCTGAATTGCTTTCCAGTGCCAGAACCAGAGCCAGCACAAAGGAGCCCTAGAAGGACACAGGTGCTAGCAGAAAAGAGCTAGGAGGGAGGGTGCAAGACAGCCTTTGTTAGTCCCAGTTCCTTTCAGAAGCCTTTCTGTGTTATCATGCAATCCACACAGCCTGCTACTCACATGTTACACATGCTCGATTTACTCATACAGGACAGCTTAGCTACAGACATGCCTTCCCTGACATGCACAAAAAAGCAAGCTGACATCCCGTGGGTCTTGGCTCTGCAACTTCTAGGTGGTGAAGAACTACACACTGTAATTCATAATCTCCTCCACCCTCCAAACATCACATCTAAGACAGCATTGTGTATAGAGAAAGGGAGTATCATTAAGTCTATCAAATGATATAGTTGAGAGTAACCCAACAAGCTTTTAGCTCTGCAAGTCCAACCTTGCTTCTGAAACAAAACAGCAAACTTCCAGCTGAGGGCAGCTTGTGCACAACTCTTCTGGTTTCAACCTAGTTACATCACTCAATTTGCCGGAGACAAAGAGCTGAGCACAGAAGATGTAAGCGCAGTGCAAGGTAAGATACTAGGGAGACAGCAATAAAGTTGTCACCCCCTGTGGGATAAAGAGGTAGTTGTCACCTTTGAAACAGTGAGAGGAGAGCAGAAGGCAGAGGGTGACAAAAATTAAAATGCTCCATAAAATCAACAATGTTGCTGAATCCATGATTTTATATTCTTAGACTGCTGTGGATGAAATGTTTCTAGAACATTTGATCAAGGCAGATCCAGTGACTGCTGTTTTTCAAGCCTTGAGACTATTTTCAGAAAAGGTGTTTCTGTCAAAATTTTCAAGATGGAAGATTTAAATTTAAAATATTTTATGATCCAAAGGGATTTTTTTCCCTGCCTCTTTTCTCTCTTATGACATTTTCTAAAAGATTTGGGTAACTGAACACTGGTGTCTGGAGAGCAGCAGCAGCAGAGCAGCTCAAAGAGCATGTGCGAAGCACAGCTAAAAATCTGGTCTTGGCTAACATTTTCTAAATGAAGTAATACCACCATTCTCATCTAAACAGATACTTGTGTTCTAGCTATGACAGAGCAGGCATAAAACAGCAAGAAAAAATGAATAGGATTACTTCTAAGCATTAAGTATTCATCTGCACCACAGGAATAACACTTGAAAAATGCACTCGCAAAGAAGTAAGTTTCCCAAACACAAAAACATGGGTTTTGGAGAAAGAACATGAGGAAGAAGGAAGATAAATTGATAGAATGGAAGTGCCCAGAAAAAAATTTTCTAGTAATCATGACAGAGATGGAAAAGAAGAATGAAGAACCAGCGTTCATCAAATCCTATGTTATTGGAACTAGGAGGCACTCATCAAAACTATTAGGACATCAGTCTAAAACAGAAAAATCAGTGATGTTTTTCATGTTGTTCCTTTGCGCAGCAGGTAGTGAACTTCTGAAATTTGCATTGAGTGGGGATTGCTTACTTATTTGTTTTGTTTAGAAACAGATGACTAGCAGGTGAACCAGTCTACTGACCTCATGGGACACTTCATATAGTCTTATGTAGCTTCTCCTGTGAACTCTTGGTAGACAGAAAGGTAAATGGAAAATCAGCTTTATCTCAGAGTTCAGGAAACATTCGTGTTTTTTTAAATAGGTTACAGAAACTGCTTCAACATGAGCAAAGTATGGGATAAGCAGATGTAGAGGTTCACATCAGAGGCCATTTGGAAATAAAGAACACAGGAAAGAGATGTATAAAAGTCACTTTTTTTAATTTCTTTTTTTTTTTTTTTCAGGGCAAAAACTGTTCTGGGCAAAATTATCCAGCAATTTTAATAAAAAAGATGGGCTTGGTGCCTCATATTCGCCAAGAGAAGATCTCTGTTAACAATAGCTGATACAAGTAGTCTGTGGCATTGGCCAGTTGTGCTCTTTGCTTTGGCACACATCTCCCTTAAAGGCCTACAGAATAAGTAATAGAGTTTCTAGAAATTAAAAAAGAAAAAAAGAAATCCCTAGTTCCTTTAGTGTGAACTATCTCAAATAACAAGAATTTCCCAAAAACAAGTTTCCTCAAATGGCTACACTGTGCATCTCCTAATATCATGATAGGAATGACAGAGTTGTATTTCACAGCTGGGTTGGAAAGCATAGCAAATGAGGACCAGCACCGTAAGTTTCAAATTTTGGGAAAAGGTGATCAAGTATAACAACATCTTTATGTGCCTCTCATTCACATACATCCTGAATCTAGGATGAATATGTGAAAATACAAAGTAGTGTAAGCCTTACCATCATGATTTCATCATGATTTGATCATGCTGCCACTTAACTTCCTTCTAAATAAAGAGTTCCAGTCCATTCAGTCTCTTCCTCACAGGAGAGGGGATTTCTTTTTTTTTTGCCTATCTTCACTCTCTAAACCCCTTTTTCAATTTTCTTATTTATTTCCTGAGGAAGGCTGAATAACTGAAACACAGATGCTCTTGCTGTGTAGAAGGGTGCCTCTATTTCTAACTAATATTTTGCTATATGAACTTTAACGTATTTTTGGCAGAACTTCATCTCTTTTTTTCAGGGAAGTGCAGAAATCAGATGGGGAAATGGACAGAATTTCTTTGGATGAAATTTCTTCCCTCCATCTCAGTGGCTTCCTCTGTCATCAGTTGTCTTTGCATAAAAGTGTGCTGTTGCCAGCACAATGACATGATATAAGCCCAGACTAATCTGTTAGATTATTAGATCTAGATTAGTATTACCTGCATACACACAATTTTACACAGCTATGCTGAAATAAGACAGCACAATCATAGCGTTTTTTTCAGCACAGCAAGCAAAAGTATGATTAGTGAACACCTGAGCACTCTGTTTTACACACAGAAGCAAGTCTAAGGGAATAATGTTCCTGACAAGGTACCAGAAATTCATAAGCAGGTGAAGGTGTGGAAAAAAGGATACTAGCCAGCAAATCATGCATCAAACAGTATTGCACTTGCTGGTCATTGCAGGTGAAGAAAGAAGAAACCTTTACACTTTGTCACTCATTAACGTGCTTTTACACATACGGCTAGGCTTATGGTTAGCACAAGGCAAAGCAGTCAGATGCTCTTTTTTGCCATTCTTTCTTGCTGTATCATTTTTATCCAGTGATAGAGTGTTTCTGCTATGTGAGCCATCTCTTCCAGTGCCCATGTAAGCTCTTTGCTGGTTGCCTAAAATATGGTCATCATTAGTGGTTTTAGGCTTAAAAGCATGATAGGAAAGAAATTAAAATGAAACATATATACTTGAGAAACTTTTTGCAAGTTTTTCTGAATACTTTGGAAACAAAATGACAGGCACTGGAATTGTTTGCAACACTTTCAAGTCTGGTGATGTATGTAACTGAGTGCTGACTACTAACGTTTAGACAGTTTCCTGATCTATGGTTGGCCAAAATAATTCCTTTACTCTTGGCTCAATCTCTTTCAGATGTGTGTAAAAACACTGACGTAAACAACCTGTCTTTCAGGGTGGCAAGAGAAGAAGAAATAGTCTGAAGTGTTGGGACTAGAAACTCAAGCCCTTTCAGTGTGTATTAAAAAGTAAATATGAACTGCTGAGGTGATGTTCAGAATTGTTCCTCTGAGGTCAAGTCGCTGATGATTTCAGTTTCTAGCTCTGTGTGTCTGTAGAAACAGCATAACAGCACGTTATATTCCACCACCACGGGTTTTTTTTTTCACTGCTTTTGTAAGAATGAATCAGAAGAGATGGCATAAAGCCTCTTAAGGACACCGCATTAAGCAGCAGTGCTATCTCTTCAACAGTGCAATTTCAGACGATGTTTGGAAGTAATTTCTTCCATTTTCTTTAAACTACACTAACCCCAGCAGAGAGCACAACTTCACAGGCTGTATTTCATTTGTTCTGATGATGACCCGAAAGACTGCAAGAGCCACTACCTACTCTTTGCATGCTTATTCCTGCCCAGGCTCTGTCACATTGGCTGGACGCAGGAGATTACTTGGTTTACTATATTCTTTCTAGTGAGCGGGCAGCCTATGTTATTAGCAAGGTCTTTGCATCCAAAGTAGAGCACACTGGCATTATTCACGTGTAAGTGCTGAGCACAGTATCTTCCAACTATTAGTTGGAAGATTATGAGTTGGAAGATTATTAGTTGGAAGACTATTAGTTGGTCACTTCTAAGTGAGCAACTTTCATTTGAAACTGCCTTAATGAGAAAGGAAAAGAAAAATAAGGCATGCAGACCAGACAGCTTTACAAATCTCTTTTTAAGTATGAATATGCATCAGTCTTGGATGATTCTTGCTACTGGCTAGAGAAAAGGCTATGATAGGAGACTCATTCCCAGTGTTATATGGCTACTCCACATCTGAAAATTCCCCCGCAGGCAGAAGTGTGAGGTGCCGCTGGTCGGGAAAGACTATTTGGAAGCAGCTAAAGGGCCGTTGTTTTAGTGAATGGACATCCATGCCTAGAACACAAACACTGATTTTCCCTCTTTGCTCAGTACGAGCTCCTACACAGGAACTCAAACCCTTGTATTCAATATTCATGAAATGTTTCTAATGACTAGAGGATTTTAAACCTTTCTTTGGCAAATCAGTTAAGGCAGCTCAAGGAAGTAACTGCCCAGGACATTAACTTTCTAATATATATTTCCCAGTGACAGTCATTGAAATGGGCTGGTTTTCCATTTCATAATGCAACAACAATAATCTTTGTTCATCTAAATTTACAGCAAGCTTTTAACAACCTTTTATTTTAGCTCAGTTATAGTGTTGGATTTACTTGACAACTGTCAGGATTACTATAATGTTTAAGATGGCTATTTCTATAAAGCTAAAAAGCCTAGGATAAACTATTTCTAATCCTAGGACTCTTAGAATTACTTTTCTTTAAAATTTCAGATTTTGTCTACATTGCTTTCCATATCAGAAAGCACTCGTGAAGACAGCTATGTTTGATGATAATGAAGTAGATGTTTCATCTTCTTCCACTTCTTTAGCACTGCATCCCTCCAGGTGATGCTTTCATCAGCATCAAATTCTAACCAAAAGCTGCAGAGAAGACCATTAGCGTTGCTGGGCAGGGAGATTTTAACAGGTTTGTCAGTGGCAGGAAGGAAGTCTAACCAACATATTCTTCATAAAATCAAATTCAGCCCTTTCCATTGTCCATTTTAATCCTTCAGGCTGTTCTAACCTGTGCCAATAGCCTGCAGAGATCCAGTGAGATATAACTGGCATAGTTTTGAAACTTTAAAGATTCTCTATTTATATCATTGTAGCAGTTTTACTGAGGAAAGACAGCAGTCTCCATGTTCTTCAGAAAACAGTTAGTTCCAAAGATGTTGTAAGAGGCTCAGTTCAGTTTCCGAGTTGTGAGTGATCAGCGTCATATACCATTAGATCCTACACAGCATAACAGCTTTCCAGATGGCATATATCAGAGCTCTGAAAGGTGTAGCTCTCTTCAGGCTCCATAAAGCATTGCTGAGAGTAATGGTGTTACTTTGGGATCACTTTTCCTACATTTTCAGAACACTAAAGTTAAGGCTTACTGATATTTAAATATCGTCCCAATGTAATGGATGTTTTTAAAAACATTTTTTAACTACTTTCTTGTTTTAAGTACATTCTCTGCCTAAAATTAATTTAAAATCAATGTCATACTAAAAAATTGAGACATATCTAGAATGCACACCTACTTAAAAGAGAAACTGTATTTTTTTTAAAGGGATATTATTTGTAAACTCTTCATGATTTCCTACAGACATGATGATGGAGATGAAAACAAGGCAACAGCTAATATTTCATTGTCACCCCTTAAGTCACACTAGTTAATTTGCAGAAATGAGAAGAAATGCGAGTTATTAGTGAAGTGAGTCCTCTTTTTGCTTTTCTTCTAACTCAAGGCAGTGTGTAAAGTCCAATTAATGACATGAAGTAGCTACGGGCTAGACATCTCTCTCTCTTCCCCCCCTCCAACATTCTCATATCCAACAGGATATCTACACCATGCCATGCAGACTAATTCAGATACATCCAGGCAAGTGAACTAGTACATCTACATAGGAAAACATGATCTATTTGAGTCTGGAAGTGCAATCAGATTCCCAGGGTACCAAGCTTGGTCTAGTGAATCCCCTTTCTCAGCTCAGACACAACTACACTGCTTCTGGAAAAAAAAAAAAAAAAGATTTTTATGTATCTTTAAGGTACTGCTCTCAGTTCTAACTTCAAGAGGAGCACAAATAGAATCAGAAGGAATCAGAGGGAATTACTACCCACCAATACATTTGCAACAGGCTGTATTCATACCAAGGCCCTTCCTTCCTTAGAGTTATAAAACTCAGCATGGGGAGTTTTTCACTTCCATCATTCCCATCAGAAGACTGCTTCTGAACCTGAACCTTCTGGTCATTTTAAATTTTCCTATAGCTTTCAGATTCTACTTCTTTTTGGCCATATACTTACATTTAGGCTCACAGTATGATTTGGATTAAACAGCTTTTCCTCCTCTGTTTCTTGGCTGATATTTATGTACAGAACAAGTAGTTCTCCTCTCAGCATACTAGGTATTCTCTGAGCCACCACAAGGGGAAGAAAAAACACAGCTGCGTTATCTTTCCACCACAAAAATTGGTATTATGTGTGAGGTAGGCTTTTACCTGCCCGGTCTGAAATGCCCCTCTCGTGCACAAAGTGTATAGGGAACTTCATGTTCCAGAATGGAGGCAGGGATTGAATTTCGGTGTCTTGAAAGTGAGACTGGGAAGGAACCATTCTGGGCTGCTGCTGTCTGAACCTTGGGCATCTACATTCTCTTTAAATGCCGCTGGTATGTCTAAAGCAGACAGTTGCCTCAGTGCATACCCTTGCATTTTTTACTTTTATTTTCTCCAGTGTCACTTACTGGAACCCTCAAGATCCTTCAGTTCTTCCTACATGGTATTTTAATTGTCCTCTACCTTAAGAGTGCCTTTCAAATCCATTTTATCAACAAGTTGCGTGAATAACACTCCTACTTTCAGCGTGAGGCATAAATGAATATATTCAATAATATAAGTTCAAGAGCTGATATTGACGTCCCCTCTCCTAGCCCTTTCAGTCCAGCCTGGGGTCGCCTCTCCTACAGCTATATTCTAGCTGCCTTTTTCACCCATTTTTCTTGTGACCCTGCATCAAATGACTACATGAAAACCAGACAGATATACTCTGCTACCTTTACCATGCACTCAGACTTGCCCACGAGGTAGAGCTGCGTAAGTATTGGGCAAAGTCCAAAGAACAGAGACCCTGAAATTTTAGTCTTAGTTTTGATTTAGTACATTTTATGAACACGTAGTTTAAATGATGTCTACATGTGGCCATTACTAAGTAAGTTGTGTAGTGAAAATTTGTATATTGTCACTTGCTCATTGAGTGACTAAGGCTGGCCTCTGATAATCTGTCAGAATAGCATACTTCACTTATTTAATACTTAAGAGACTTTGAAATTGGTATATCTCTTTTACTTAGTTGTATAAAAAAGGAAAAAGAAAAAATTTTAAACAAAGTACAAAAAATGCTGGAAAACAGGGAAACCCCCCACAGAATTTTCTCACATGGAAAAAGAACTTAAAATCAATTTTCAGAATTTAAAAAATGTTTTATTTGAAAGAAAAATGGTAAATGTTTTCTTTTGAAAATGTAAACCCAATTTTCTATATTTTTGAAATACTGAAAATATTGAGATAGTTAAATTTTGAAAAAAAATTTGTATGTATCGGAAGGCTGATGGTGGCAGATTATCACTCAAAACAACAGATAATTTTTGATTGACTCATAATTGCACTCTTTAGAGAATAAAATATACAAAGGTACACTAATTTTCCTAACTTCTATTCAGAAAGGACTGCACTCATTTGAATACAAGTTGAGGTTTGCTTTCCCCCAGATGAGTGTCTCAACAGCAGTACCCCAGCCGCATACCTCTGAATCATGCTGAGCTGGGCTGAATTGCTGTTAGAGCCCCAGCAGTGTGCTCTAGCAACCAAGCAAGCCAATGCCAGTGCAAACCTGCTGGGAACAACTGCCTTGTTGAACCAATTGTATGGGGTTCAACAAGGCCAAGTGCCAGCTCCTGCACTTGGGCCACAACAACCCCATGCAACGCTACAGGCTTGGGGATGAGTGGCTGGAAAGCTGCTTGGCAGAGAGGGATCTGGAGGTGTTGGTTGACAGCCAGCTGAATATGAGCCAGCAGTGTGCCCAGGTGGCCAAGAAGGCCAACGGCATCCTGGCTTGTATCAGAAATAGTGGGACCAGTAGGACCAGGGAAGTCATCCTTCCCCTGTACTCGGCACTGGTGAGGCCGCACCTCGAGTTCTGTGTTCAGTTTTGGGCCCCTCACTACAAGAAGGACATTGAGGTGCTGGAGCGTGTCCAGAGAAGGGCAACGAAGCTGGTGTAGGGTCTGGAGAACAAGTCTTATGAGGAGCGGCTGAGGGACCTGGGGTTGTGTAGCCTGGAGAAGAGGAGGCTGAGGGGAGACCTTATCACCCTCTATAACTACCTGAAAGGAGGTTGTAGCGAGGTGGGTGTTGGTCTCTTCTCCCAAGTAACAAGCGATAGGACGAGAGGAAATGGCCTCAAGTTGCGCCAGGGGAGGTTTAGATTAGATATTAGGAAAAACTTCTTCATGGAGAAGGTTGTCAAATATTGGAACAGGCTGCCCAGGGAAGTGGTCGAGTCACCATCCCTGGAGATATTTAAAAGATGGGTAGACGAGGCACTTAGGAACAGGGTTTAGTAGTGGGCAGGTATGGTTGGACTTGATGATCTTAAAGGTCTTTTCCAACCAAATGATTCTATGATTCTATGACCAGTGCTGGTGGTACTTCAGCTCCTGCTGAAGGAAGTCCTGAAACTCTGTTCAGCGGAGGATGCTGAGCTGATTTTTAGGGTAAGATCTTTGAAGGCACGTCCAGTGGCCCAGCCCTTGCTTTTCCCATTTTCCTGTTCCCAGGGAAAGAGCAGGTTGCCTCATACTCAAAAGCCTCTTGGGTTGATGACAATATAGAAACTGTTATCTTATCAGTTTGGCTGCTTTCTTCAGCCCTGTTTGAGAGATCAGACCTTCAAGGTCTAGAAAGCATTATACTTGGAAGAGAACTCACCGGAAAACAAAGAAACCATTGTTTAAAGTTGCAGTATTCTTCATTTTCCTAGAAAAGATCCAACACTACAAGTTCTAAATAAGCTCAATTTGTGGAAGCTCATGCTGACACCTCTGTAATTAAAGCATTCCAGCATCAGGCACTTGGCTTCTTGGAGAGGAGTACATGAAGAAAGACAGCAATAATATCTAAAAATTCTGAAGGAAGACAAATGACAGATTCCATTATTTTTTCTGGTTATCTCCAGTATCGTAACCTTTTCCTTATCTCGGTCAACACATTCACACTGAATTGAATGGGACTAAATTTCTTTTTAATACTTTGACAAACTGCACTGCTTTGTACAATAGCAGCAAAGCTTGTATTCAGAGCTGCCCCTAAAAATCAGTTACTTCTATTTTTTTAGTACTTGTCATCAATCATTTATGCTAATTGGCCAAGTGTATGGCATTCCTATAGTGTATTAAATGTCCCAAAATAACTAATGAGAAGCTTTTTATTTCATCTGTCTCAAATGAAAGTGGTATTAGAATAAGAAAGTATTTCCTTCTCTGCCACTGGCATTCAATGAATATTTATGATGTTTTTCACTGTATTGCAGTGATCTGACAATGTTGAATTCCAGCTAGAATGATGATACAGCACTTAAAAAGAGATTTTACTCTCTTTCTATCACTCATAAAAGGTATTAATAATCGCAAAACAGCTAACACAAACAATTGCTTCTCAAATTAGATCATATTTTATCTTCATATTCTAAGCTGGAAAAGGAATCTCTTAATTTGTAGCAACACCTATCTTTAAAAACTCTAATAACATGAATCCATTTCTTAAATATTTGTAAAGCTCTTTTATGCACAGTGCTAATGCTGAGTGATCAAAGTGTACATAATTAATGGACAAGAAAGCAATTGTTGCAATAATGGAAATTTTATTAGCATATAAATTATCTTGTTTTCAAAAGCTTAGAATAACCATATAAGGAAGATACCTCTTATATCAGACTGTTTTTCTGAAGCCATTAAACCTAGTCAACTTCCCTGGAAGGGCCATATTGCTGTGTCTCCTGGTAACAGAAGAGAAAATTATCCTCTGGACAGGAACTTGTAGGAATGATTAGGAAGTTTCAGTGCAGGTCTGGGTACCAGGTGGTACTGTTGGGCTGTGTTACTGTCCAAGTTAGATAGAGGAATTTATGCAGCACTATTTTTCAATCCTGTTTCTCACTCTTCTATTACTAGCCATCAGATAATGTGCATTGGTAACCCCTGGAGACAGAGAGGGCTTTATCTATCAGGCTCTTCCTTTTTTCTTATCGGGAGTCCTCCCTCTGCAATGTGGCTGGGTGACTATACAGGAAGAGAAGAGGTGAGACATTTGCTGATGAGGATGTGACTTTTTTCACTCAACGTATTCAGGAGAAGGAATTTTACTTACTAAACCCTGACAATAATTTCTGTGGCTTGAAGCCAGGAACAATTTCCAGTGCTCTCTGATTTATCTCCCAGGGTGGACACAGTCTGTCCTACAGACAAAGACACAATGTTTGCACTCTTGCCAGGGTATGTTCATACTCTTGAAGAGAGACACAATGTTCATACTCATACATTTTAAAGACTGAACTTTATTTTGCTCCCTATACAGTGATGTGCACATAGGGATTAGTGGATCCAGTGACAAAGTTAATCCTAGTTACAAACCTTTTTATATCTAACCCCCAAGAGACTATCAATATCCTATTTAAAGGCAATGTCTGGGGAGAAAATTCGCCTCCAGTCATTCTAATCCGTATTTGATCAACAGTATCATAGAAAATATCTGAAGTCTTCTACTGACATCACTGAAGTCTGGTTAATACAAATTTCTGTTTCAAGACAGCATTTGTCTTTTTTTTTGTCAAAATGTGTCCAAATGATGACTTTCTACCCATAACATGCACTACTTATTAATAAAGACCATAATTTGAAGGTTTTCTGAGCCTCTGAACATCTTTAAGATGCATTCTTAGAAGTCTAGCCACTACTTACTCCACTGAGATTTTATTTATGGAAGTATTCCCATGGAATATAATGGGCTAAATATTCTAGATCACATCTAAGCAAGAAAAACTTTCTTATTAGCTGCTCTCAGTGAGAAGGATGAGAGTTTTTATTTTGTATGTGGACTACCATAGGCCATTGTAACCTCTTTGTCCAAACAAAATGCATTTTACATGGAGCCACATATTCCCACTGAAGTTACAGCAGAAGCCAGTTGCTGTCTTTATTCAACAGCGCTTAATTTATATAATTTACAGATGCAGTAGAGCACTGTGATAGCTCTTTATTTCCTCCTGAGTGAAAATGATGGTCAGGTGGATATAAAATATTCCCATTTTTGAAATGTATAAGTTAAAGTGTATATAAAAATCAGTATGTCACACATCACAAATAGACTGAATATTACTTACAGATGAGGAATAGGGAAATGGCAGACAAAGTATTCTCCATTTTGATTGGTTATATTTAATGAAATAATTGTAAATACCATGTTCTGATAGTCTAGTAGCCCAACACATAAAAAATAATCTAGCAACTATCATGCTGTTTTAGTATTACAGAGTTTTCCTCTAAAATTTTCTTTTGATCAGAAACAGTTTCCTAAAAGAATACCTCCAATTACAGCTTGAGAAGAACCATGTTTAGTTCCAAATTTATCTAAGGAATCCATGGTAGGAAAAGCAAGTACGCTTCAAATGCACAACCTCCTATTGGAGTTTTATTTAAAAAAATTCTGTACATCAAATGCTAGAAATCTCTTGCTCCTGATTCTCTTCTTCCCAATAGATATTAGTTGTAATAAAATTGTACTTTTGATTCTATGTGCATTAAGTTAAATCAAGATTGTTTGGTCACTGTATGCAGTCAATCAAATTCAGTGTATCTCAGAATGGTGGTAATCAGGGAGACATGTTATCATTCAACACCTTTTTAGCCCACCCTGTAATGCGTTAAGGATGCTGTCATAGTAAGCTCTTCATGATTCTTTGGGCACTTTGCCTCTCTCCTATCACTTATCTCTTTCACCCAATGATGCAAACAGAAAATCAACCAAACAAAAATACTGTAGCTCAACATTTGAAATAAACAGCAGATTTCCTGAAGACAAGGTACATTCAACAAAGCTAAAGTCTTGGGTTAGTTCTCTACTCCTTTTCCCATTTCACCCACCACCACTGCAGAACTTCATCTAGCACAAGATCCAGCAAAAACTTTCAAGTTTTGTCAAATCTGGCTGCTCATGTCAATGTGCAACAAATGCAAGAAAAGATTTTCATGCAGACACACTGCATGAAATACCATGCATTAGAAAGAAAGATCATGCAGATAATTGTTATAAGAATATGCATTCAAATTTTTGCTGGCTGCTGGCTACACTTCTAACATGCTCCACAACACTTAGAGCTGATTCTTGTGTCTGACCTTCAAAAACAAGCCATCTCACCATACAACAAATAAACTGGCAGAGCCTACCACAGAATATCACTTCAGGCAAAGTTGGAAATGATGCCTAATTCACAGCAGTGTGATTCACATACACCAGCCCAAGACTACTGCTGCTGGGTTACTCTTCTTCTACACTGAGAAACAACCTTTTGAGTGGCAAGGGAGCAGGCTTTTTGGACCCTCAGTTCCCATCAGTGCCCTGTTTACTGTCCAGCATAGTGGGTTTGCTGATTTCACGAAAGTGAAAAGGAAACAGTAAGACAAAATGGGGGGAGAGCTGAAGAGCAGGCCTGAAACAAGAACATGAGAGACTTTTCTTAAGATGAATCATATTTTATTGTTTCATATCCTGGATGGCTACTCTGAAGAGAATTATGACCCCTTCTGCTGAAGCAAACACTACCATCTAGTTTCTAAGCAGGTTTTATTTTTTCTTATTTTCACCTTCTTTAGCAGTATGGGACATATGGCCTTTGAAAAACTGATGGTTGCAAGTTACATCACCTTTAAACTTATACTTAACCTTTGCTCTACAGTGAAATCAGGTCAGGTCAGGTTTTGTTTTTCAAATAGATTGTAAAAAAAATATTTGCCAACAACTTCCACAAAGTAGCATTCAATATACAGCTTTCCTACGTAACTAGTAGGAATAAGCTTCCATGTTTCATCCGTTACTTTATAACTCTTGATAACCTATTTTTTGGGTTTAGAGGGTTTTTTAAAGTGATTTTCACTTCACCCAGACTGACACAAGTAGAACATAAAAATGTCAACAATAGCATTGTCAGTAGTTTTGGGGAGAATTTTGACACATTGAAGGAATTTTGAAGAAATATTTAGTATTTTAAATATTAAATGTCTGCAATCAGTGAGTACAAATGTATGCTAATTACTGCGCATTTTAGAAGTACTATATAGCAAATATCAGAATCATTCAAAGGCCTTGCCTTGCCTTTATTAACATTAGAGAGAGACAAACTGGACAATACTCTGTCAGTAAAGGCATCCTCGTTACCCTGTCTGCAAAGAGACTGTACAGAGGAAGGCCAGGGAGGATGCCAGCCGTTCCCACCTATATCAGTACTGCCTTCCTGCAGTTAATTACAAGATTAAACTAACAGAACATCCAGGCTTCAGGAATCTGGACAGCAAAGTAGTCAGTTTTACAATAAAATAAGGCAGATCTAAACAAACTAATGTACAATCTAGAGGCAACAAGGAAAAATGGTGAGGAGGAGAAGCAAGAGTGCCAGTGTCTGTCTGAAGTAGCTTTGCAATAACTTACATCGAGAAAACTCCTATCACTTACAAACACTGCCACTGCAGAAAGATGTGAATTAATGAAGTGAAATTCAGAAAGCCACAACACAAAAGCAGCTTTTGCCAACATCATGCATGTCAAATACTATTTCCCCTCTCAGATCACGGCATTTAAATCAATGGCCTGCTCACTGCCACATCACTTCTTAACATATGCATTGGTAGAGGAATTTAAATCAAATTAAGTACATAGGGATTAATTTCCTGGGGAGGATTAAGATCTTTCCATCTATACAGAATTGTTGAATAACAAGTAAAAAGAGATATTGCCACAAATACTTGAAGGAGGCAATCAGCAAATAAAAGAGCTTTTTCATTTAGGTGCCGCAAAGTTAATTAAAGAAGAACTATAGCAGGAGAAGCAGATTAGATCTAGAGCACAAAGAAGACTAGGAGAGAGAAATGTGTCTTTAATATAGCTTTCAAGTTTTGGTCATGACTGGTAGGATTCTGTTGCAAGTATAGAAACAAGAGCAAAAGACAGTGCCATCTTGGAATGGAAGAGATATGGTGGTAAAGAGTAAATTGCAGGTGCAGGGCTTCAAGGCTGTGCACCAAGCGTCTGCATTTTCGCTCTGTGAATCAAGCCATGCGCATTTGATTAGCTACAACCAGTGTTTAAGTCAAACAGATAGTGTAGTCTGAATTATTAATGTAAACTGTGCCTTATTTGGCTGCCAGTTTACAAAGGTTAAAGGAACATGAACTTAAAGCTGCATTTACCTAAAAAGTTGTGGTTATTACAAGTAACTTTTCTCATTGCTATAACTGAAAGACAATTGAAACAACAACAGAATCTTGTGAATGTAACAAAGTGTAAATATTTTACCATGATGAGTTAATTCTTTTTACAAAAATAGGGAAAATAATTTTACATCGGCAGAGAAAGCTAGCTATCCCTTTTTTCCCTTCCTGAAATCTCATTAAAGCATAAGGGAATTGCTGTGTTTCAAAATTTTTTACTTGTTCCCTTCCTGCATGAGATCCACTGCTGAGTGAATTCTAGTGACTCACGGGGCGTTTGGACCAGGTTCTTCCCTGGCTACTATCTCCTATGTACTGCCAGGCATTACTGAGCACTGTGGAAAGACGTCTGAGATACGGTTGGTATGAAAGACACAAGAGAAAATAAGGTTGTTGTATTGTATTGGGATTGCATCATGTACAGCTGCATTTTGTTACTGACTGAGAGGAGTCCATGACTTACGTATTTTAAAAAGCATTTGCAGACCTCAAAGAATAAAGCCAACCTAACACTGAAGTTATTATTGTAATTTTATTATCTCCATTTGATATTCCTATTTATAACTTAAGATCACAAAATACATGCAGTCTGCAGAAGCCTAACATGGTATATCTCTGCCAGCGTTGTAGTTTGGGTTGTAGTACTGCCTCGCGTGTCGCTCAGAGAAGAGAAAAGCATGTCACAAACTAGATTTTCAGCCATGACAAGCCCCTGGGCTGTGGCATGTCTTTATTGAAAAACCTAAATCTGACATGCCTTTAATTTCACTGAGATGCACTTTAAAAATTGTATAATGCTCACATTTTGTATAACGAGTTTATTCTCTCTTGCTCTTAGCATTTGTGATATTGTAAAACAGTTCCACAAAGAGAGATTACTAAACGTTAACTCTATATGGGAAATGTTTCTTTTACTTGGATACAACCTCTCTTGCAAAACAAAGAACTTACTCTTTTAAGACTTGATTCAATACAGCCCTTTACCAGCCCATTTAGAATACACATGCTTAATATTCAGTGTGCTCTTAAGCACTTCACTTAATCAGAGCCTAAGAGAAAGACCAGTATAAACAGTTTGAAAGCCTCAGGGAAAATATTTTTCAGAAATAAATTATGAAATTCAGCTGTTCTGCCCCCAATATTTTTAAGTATCTATATTAAGAAGTAGAGAAATAATATTCTACAGTTTTTAAACATTTGGTTACACGTTACATGTTCCCTTGATTTACAGTGGAGAAATATGCAGTTTGACATTTGTAAATGGGCAATAGTTAGGATCTTCCATCTTTATTTTATAATTTTTATGGAGTTCTTTCTAATACTGCTCTTTTTTAGCGCTCATCATTGGGTGAGCCTTTGACCAATTTACCAATTCATCAAACCACTTATTTAAAAAACCCTGAATGTATGAGGCAGATAATATGATTACCAGGATACAGAGAAAGTGCATCATCCTCTTTCCTGTGGAAAAACTCTACACATTTATTTCAATCAGAAATACAATACAGAATGCTTATGTTTAAATGCGTACTAAATAATAAGTTGCACAAGAAAATCAATATTCTAGGTGCTTAGCTGCATCTTTACTTGCCTGAACATTTTTAACAGCTGACATTTACTCACTGATGCACCATACAAATATAGAAATCTAAAATGCCCAGATCGTAAAAACCCCAAATGCCCAAATATAAAAACGAGATCTGAAAAGAAATAATTGACGAGGTAGTTACAACATTTTCCTTCCTTTCTTCCTTCCATGTATATGCTATTTGCAGTAACAGCTACAGAAATTTATGAGCCCAATGACTCAGATGTTACTACTTAGGTTTTAAGGGAAAGTATGCTTAATATTCATGATCCATAACACTTATCCAAATGTTTTCTGAACCACATCTACAGGGACTTCTGTTCCCTCTGCCACAGCTTTTCCTGCAGCCCAGGAGCAGCTGGGATGTGTGCTAGAAGTGCTCTGGACCAGGTTCCCTCTGCTCCCTCACAGGTTAGGGGTTGGTTGCCTCAAAGTGGGGAAATGGCCCCTGTTGCGTCCCTTGGGACCTTACGGCTGTGTTATGGAAAATATACCTAATGCAGAGAAAAAGCTTAATTTGGTCTACTGCACTGTTAGGAAACACCCACTAAAGGATGTTTTTCTTCCCATAAACTTTCACTTTACTTTTTGCAGGAAGGAAAACTTGACACTAACACGCACAGGTCTGAAACATCAGGCTGAAAACAGAGCACTGAATCTTTTCTAGAATACTAATTGTGGCCCTTTGACCTCTATAAAATAACCTGCATCTTCAACATGGAAACTAACAGAAAACATCATCTAGATACAAAGAGATCCAAATTTCCACAGCGCCACAGTCTTTGCATTCAAAGAATAGGCTATAGGATAAATCCCATTAAAATAAGTAGCTTTAAAATCACACACAAATTTACAAACCAATAAACAACTTCAGAGTTCACAAGGGAAAGGTCCTTACAATGGCTTTGTGACGCTGCTGAGGTCTGCACACAACTCACAACGATCAGTATGTTACCCAGTATTTAATGCTGTGTTGGTTTGTTTTGCACTCATCCAAAGGGACCAGCAAACAATTATTCCTCAGCTGTACATGCAGCTTGATTGATTTACTTCTAGATGCAATTTAACTGATCTATGTGTTCTTACCTGAGGCAATTTATATTTTTAATCCCCTATCAAATTTTGTGGTGTCATAATTGCTTTTTTTATACTTTTGCCTTGCTTCTACATCAATGAAACTGTCACAATGGAGAGGAAATTGTGTAGTCAGACACCAGGAAAAGGTTTTGATTTAAAAAAAAAAAAGGAAATTAACTGACAAGATAGGTATTTTGGGTCTCAAATGCCAAGCTTCAGGGTCATTCATAAGAAAGGACCAATAACAAAATTTCTGAGATGTGACTGTGATCTTAGAAAACCCAATGTTAAGTCTAACACTTCCAATTAGAAAATATCATTGCAGCCTCTTTTGGAGATGCTCACATGCTTCTTTGGTATGCGGCAAACATATGAGTTCAGCAGAACAAGAGCCTACAGGCTACAGAAGTTTACCTCTGTCTCACAGAATTCACATTCAGCTGAGATGGGCACTTCTGATCACTGTAACTTCTCCCCTTTGTAACTCCTGAAGAACATTTTAACTGAAGTAGCTCAGTATGAACATGAGGAGGCTGTAGCCCCACGGTCACCAGGCAGATGCAGCACCACCACCAGACTGCATCAAAAAGCAAGTCGAGCAGTGGCACGCAGGACTAGAAAGCCGGGCGAGGCAAGACCTTCAGTTACTGAGAGTCCACAAATGATTCAACAAGCTATTTCCTTGTGGAGCAGGACCCTGTCCTTCACCGATGGTGGCTGAGGGTGCGAGAGAAAATTGCCAGGCTCTCTGCTGCTGTCTCTCATTCTGGGGACAATATCCTCTGCGGTCTCTGGCTGTGTTTTTTAGCTCTGTATATTTTGTGGCACTCATAATGATGATGGCTTATGCACAACATCATTATAATTACATGATGAAACACAAATGAACCGCTGTCTAATTCAGCAGCTAGAATGAACGAGGCAGAATTGAAATTGCACAGGCAGAAGAATTTCACCAGAAGTTTTTGGGGCACAATGTACAAGGTATAAAAGGGGTAGAATTTACAAGGTAAAAATAATCCATAACTGTGTTTTTCAGATTTTTCCAATTAAAGCGTTAGCCCCTATATAGCTAATTTACGCTTACTGATAATAGATTTGACAAAAAACCATATGTCAATCCATCATGGATGGAAAAACACTACATTTTTTGCTGATTTTGAAATACAGTATATGGCCAATTCTTCCCTCAAATCATTCTCTATAATCTCTTGATTTGTGTTGATTTACTTTGGAAAATTCTTCAGTTTGTCAGTATTAGAGTGACACTCAGAATTTCACATGTCACCATGCAGCACGTAGAGTGTTCTCTGTAGTGACGAGGAAACGTCAGCCGTGGACAGCTTTATTTACATGATCTGTGATATTGTTTAACCATAAGTTCACTCTTTGGATTTAAGTTATGTTGTTTTGGTTAGAGCTGGGTTGTTTTCATCTAATTTACCTGTTATTACACCTACTGATACTACATGAGTGGCATGACACAGAAACTGTCATCACACATAAGCGAGAGAGCTGGGTACAGATTTGCTTATCTTAGTCGCATACACAAGATTTAACATTGTCAAAGCAGTCCAACAAGTTCTTGGATGAGAGGCAGAAAGACTTGTTAGGAGAGACAGTAAGGTTTAATGAAGCTTTGGATAGATGATGGAGGCTGGGTATATAGATATAGACACACAGATATATAGATATACAGATACTCTTAAAAGTATCAACAACACAGAGGTATGTGAACTTCTCTTTAGACCATGCTCTAAAAGAATAATCTGATTCCTGACAGTGGTTAGTGGGCATGGTTATAATTTTGGTGCATTTGAGGTTGTTAAAAAATTGCAGAACTGGGAAAATTATTGTCACATAGAAATATTCAACAAGTGAAGCATGATGGTTTGACTAAAACTCTTTATAACAGCTGGCTTCCTGTCCAGTGTTTTGGGTTCATACGCTGACAACCTCAGCTGTCATTATGGACCAGATACAAAGTGGGTGATCATGCAGAAGGCAGAATCCTGGGATTATTTTTCTAAAACTTACAGAACAAAAATACTCACAAATTGTTCAAATGAGGGGGTTGGGAAAAGAAATTAAGAAAAAGGCAGCCTACTTCAGTTTGCAAATTGCTGCCTTTGGCCACTGCCTGATTTGCCACGGCAGCTCTGAAGCTAGGACTCAGCACAAGTAGAGCATGCTGTCCTAGAATGAAGGGGCTCCAGCAAGGGCCTTGCTTCAGTTTCCACCTCCTCACCTTCCACGAGTTTCTTCATGTGAAGAAACTCCAAGGAGAAATCCTACCTTACCATATTCTCTACTGAAGTGCAAGATCTTCGTTGTGTTATGAAATCTTAAAAAAGAACACTATCTTAACGTTGCTTTAACAGAGGCCAGGTATTTCAAAAACCATCCTCATCACCAGCAACTGTTGAGGCAACAACCTGCTATGAGAAGATGGTGGGGAGAACAGCAGAAGGTAACAAATACAGAAGTCCTAAAAGCTGATTCCAAAAATACTAGAAAACGATTTGAAAATGTACTGTGCATTTGTCTACAATAAATACCATTATAATACTTTAATTTTCCTGTCTTTCACTAAAATGCTTGCAGGCTCCAAGAATCCTATTTGCAACTGGAGCACCTCTCCAAGGAAGAAAACTAGTTCATCATAGAAATCATGACTGCCAGAAAAGAGGAGCAGTGATGATTCTATGATTCTGTGATTTTATGCATGAAAATATAATCCATTGAACATCAGACCTGACAGCCTCAGAGCATCTCCAGGCTAAGTCAGCTAGTAGCACCATTTTTAACATTACAGGTGGATTCACACTCAGCGAAATGCTATATTCAAGTCAAGGAATATTTTTGCCTTGAGCTGTCATAAAGATTAAGAACAGCAGAGAGTATGTTAATTGGTGAAGCCAAAATCTCAGAAGTACTGCAGTATGAACAGAGAATAAAAATACAGTTTTAAATGTTTCATTTTTTTTGCTGGCCAGAAAATAAAAACGTCACATTACAAAATATTCCCCAAGGGACAACTTTGCTCTTAGGTGCACACAAAAATTCCCATCAGGTTAAATTCTAATTCTTGTAACATCAATGTGGGTCACTTTCACTGAACACAAAAAAGACTCCTTTTAAAAGCTTTTTAAAATTGCCCACTGATAGAGTAACCTAGATGAAAACAGAACATAAATTAAAGTTTGCCATGCAACTATTCAGCAATGGAGAAAAGTAGTCCAATTAACCTAAATCAGCAGATCTTTGTAAATGTGACACAAAAATTATCAGAAAAATGCATTTTTTTAATTTCTTTTCTGAAAGTATTCAAATCAGTGATGTAAAGGATAAAAATAAGCAGGTTAGAATTAATGTTATACTTCATAATTTATTTCCTAAATGTCCCTGCTGTAAGATTTCAGCATATTTAGAAATATATTTATCATTTATGTGCTTTAATCGTTCCCTAAAATCTCAATACTTAACATAGAGCAAAACAGATGTTGAGAAGATTTTATAGTATAATAACAGCTCTTCAAAGGACAGTAGAAAACATATTCTTAAGATTTTCACAAACTGGTTTATGAATAGTCTTCCTATTGCTTCAACCTTCATAACATTATCTGTACCCTCTCTGTGATTTCTCCGTTATCTTTTTTCCATATTACTATTGTGTATTCCCAAATATCTGATACCCAGTTAAGAATTACACTGTTGTGCCAAAAGAATATATATAATGAGCACAACCGATCACTAAAATATTCAGCGCTTCTTTGATTTACATGATCTGCATTAGAAGTTGCAGCCTTTTATAGGCATCCTTAGATGTTACTTTATAAATTGCTATATTCCACCACACTATTTCAATCGCTTACAGTTATTTGACATCTGAGTCATGTAATTCCACATACTACACTATCTAGAGGCATTTTCCAAATGTGCTTGAACAAGCTCTTGTGCCTAATCATTCATTACTAACTTACAGCGCTATAACTGATCAGTACTCTTAAAATATATTCATTAATTCTACAAAGCATTTCAGAAGATCTTTTTTCTAAATTTTCTGTGAGCAAAAAGGATTTTAGAATAACTTTTGAGTTATATTCACAAATTATTTATTAAAGCAGTTTGCTAGGTAAGGACCTCCCCCTGCTCATGTTGAAGTTAGAAGAGATTTTCCACTGACTGAAACAGGAACAGGATCAAACCAGTAAAATCTCCTTATACTTTGCCTGTACAGTGGAATAATAATAAAGTGCAATGTCTAATAAAAGAAGTGAGAACAGTAATACTAAAATTTTGCATCTTTATGGCATTTATTGTCCCAGAAGAGTCCCGATGTAAAGCTAGTAAATAATAACTTCCTTATCTGTCTGAAATCTCAGTGAGAATTTTAGGTACACAGAGTGGAATTACCATAGCTGGAACGATCCCAAGGCAGCAGGGCTAACATCTGTTCCCATGGAAAATAAACCAAGAACTATAATACCCTCCAGCACTCAGGAACCAAGTTTTATACCATTTCTAGAATATGTTATCTCTAAAAACATAGTGGTTTTTAATGCTAGAGTCATGACTGAAAGGCATTGACATCTCAAACTTCAAGCTAATTCAGGTGCTTCTGCAGTGCTCTCTTCTAGGAGAGAAGGGAGATAAATCAGAGGTAGGTTTGAGGAAAGAGTTTGCAGACTGAGGCTGATGCAGGATAACTAATCTTGCTGCTCCAGCCACTGTGCATACCAAGAGAATATCCTGCAACTGAAGGCTGTACTATGCTTGGTGACTTTCATCCCCAAGCCACTGGGCAGCTGAGGGCTTGGAAGTATCCATGGAAGATGTCTTTGCTTGTCATTTCAAATGGTATGAAACACCATAGCAGATAGAAGCAGTAGCATCCCTAAATTTGCCATACATCTTTTTTTCTTCTCTTGGAGACACAGATGCAGCAATAATAATACCACTGAAAAACACCGTTACTCTGGAAAGTCCATAATTCATAGATTTTTGCCTATATGTCGTTGCATCATCTGCAAAAACTCACCTGGAAGCACGGCTCAGCTGTGCCTATGCCAGCCTACACTTGTTTGATTCACACACCATCTTCCAGGTAACCATAAAAGAGCCTAGCTGGCTCTTCAGACCGTTCCCCCTAGTAAACACTTACATGGCCCATTTAGTAAGCACATGACCCATACATGTATGTCTATATCTGGACATATTTCTGTGGAATGAATATAATCTGTTAGTGATCTGCTCTTCAACAAGGACAGTAAAATCAGTTTCAAGAAGATCACAGTCAGGTGAGAAGATGTTCATTAAACTCTACACACTATTAAACAGATTGGAACAAGTACAAGAGGCACTGGAGACTGGAAACTCAGAACCGCTCAGTGATGCAGATTATATGAAAGCCTTCCAGGAAACATTTTCCTTTCCCATTATATTCTCCTAAATACACCTTTTCCTGCAGTCTTCCTTTCCAGACTCATTGTTGTTAAAAAAAGGTGTGTGGGGAGTAGGGACATAGCTATGGATTGAATTCCTCTCTCAGGGACTTCCCATCCAGATCCCAGACCCTGCTGACTCTTCGACTGTCCCCTCTGCACTCAAGACATTTCTCTCTTGGGGAAGGAGCAGTCTTCCTTTACAGGCAATAACACTTGAAAGGAGCTTGAAATAGTTTTAACCTGTGCTATGTAATCATAGCATTCAAGACAGTTGTTTGCTAGGCTACTGTATTAATTGACACATTATGTGCTACCACAGCTACCAAGACCTGCAGGTCCCAGGGCAATTAAAGCACCTGAGGCTTTCTCTTCTCCATCACACTTCACTTTCCTTCTGCACCTCCCTTAACAGCAATGTTCTAGTCCTTCCTTGAGAAGTTACAGCTGCGGTTTCAGTGAAAGAAATGGCTAAATTTCACAATCAGAAAATTAGAAATTTGTAACATTGTCAACACCACACACCTTGGACCTCATTTTCCATTTTGATTATAATTGCAGGAGAGACTCTGTCAAAACCAGTTCTTATAGCATATATTGCAAATCCTTAACTCTTTTCCACAGGCTTGTATATGGACAACAGAGACATGTTGCGCGTATTCTCTTGCTGATATGGGATCNGACATGTTGCGCGTATTCTCTTGCTGATATGGGATCATCATCAGAGATCCACACTGATGCGTCATCTGCCTTTGATCATAAGATATTGACATGGTTTGAAGCCACAGTATAGGTGGATGGAGCTACTCCAGGTTTTCTATTATTTTTCAGAGATGATATTTCATTGATACACTTACTGCAACAGGGTCACTTCTCCATAAGTGTGTGTAAGATTTTAT
>VYZW01051536.1:0-13529 GCA_013401315.1 Balaeniceps rex
GAGAGAGGTGGCTCCCATCTGATGCCAGCAAGCCTGGTGACGTGTAGGTCATCCCATTGTCGAAAAACCCAAAGTTGTGACGATGGCACCAGCCACGGAGCCATGAATTAATAGATTGGGTCTGCCTATGCTTTCCAATGTCACTGCCCCCAACTGGAAGGAGGGAGGAGAAAATAACCTGTGCCCCAGATTCCCCCACTAACTGCCCCAAGGCCCTGAAGTCTCTTTTGATCTCCCTTGGGCTACGTACTGCAACTTCATCGCCCCCAACGTAGAAGAGCAGTAATGGGTAGTAGTCCGTGGGCTTTACCAGGCTGGGAAGTTTCCTAGTGATATCTCTAACCCAGTAAGGGAATGGAGATACTCTGTGGCTTAAATATACCTTTTGCTTACATTTTGGCCCGTTAAAACCTAGTGTTAACATAGCTTCTAGCACCTAAAATTAATAGCTGACAAGGCTCAAAACACGTGAAGTGGAACTCAAGTTACAGAGGCCTAGACTCATAAATATTTTTAAAATTGGTGATTGCTGTCAGTTTAGGATCTTTGTTACTATTTTCACAGGCTTGTAAGTGAATAACTGTCTAGATAACACCTGATAGACAAAGAAATGTTGATTCAATCTCATTAAAGTAATAGGGAACAGATGACCAGGAAACAAGCAAGTTGAAAAAGTTCATATTAGAAACTTCTTAGAGAGAAGGGGATGAGTATACATCTGTTCATTCTTACACTTGTGCCCTGGACAATGAGACATCTCTTACAATTTTTGTATCTTTCAATTACATTCAAAGGATAGCTCAGGTCAGAAGGGAGCTCATGAGGTGTCCAGTCCAACCTGCTGCTCACAGCAGTGTCACTTCTGAGGTCAGACCTCTAATTGCTCAGGGCTTTGTCCAGCTGGGTCTTGAAAAACTCCAAGGATGGGGATTGCACAGCATCTCTGGGCAGACTGCCCCATTGCTGGACTGTTCTCAGGGAGAAAAAGCTTTTCCTTATATCCAGCCTGAACATCTCTTTTCCCAATTTATGCTCATTGTCTCTCCAGCCTGCCTAGGTCCCTCTGAATAGCAGCCCTGCCACTGAGTATATTGACACCCCCCACCCCCAATAATTATCTGTGTTATAGGCATATATCATTCCAGTCAGGCTGAAGCTGGGTTTATGTTTCTTGTGTGCATAATTTTCAGATGTTTCACACAATATGAATAAAGAACCTGGGAAATTGTAAAATCTCTCTCTCTTAGTATCACCACCTCCTTTCCCTTGAATGAGACCTTCCCTCTCAATTGTGTTAAGATCTAATTTATTTTTTCTTCATCCTTAGATTCCTTCAACAGTGTGACAATTTGGAAGTTTGAGGACTTATGTAGGAGCCCAGTATTAAAAGAAGGTTTTGACTTTCTGAAATAATCAGCTTTCTTCCAGTTTTTTTTGGGCCAACCTGTAAGGTTTGCAAAGCTCTAATTAGTACATGACTTCAAATTTCACCTCAATTACTATTTGGCAACATTTCTTTCTCTCTTGTATATTTACACAAATTATAAAGCCTTAGTTCAACAAAAATCTTTTGTCCCCCCCCCCAAGTAAGGGAGGGTCATGCTTGCAATTTTTCCGCCATGCTTTAAACTCAAAGGTTAAAATATGACGTTTAAATGGTGACAGAGAAGTCTCAATGAAGAAATTGGGGTCTTTGACCTCAATCTCTGCTTCTTGGAGTGGGAGGGGGGAGAATCATTCTGTGTTTGCTAGCTGAACCACAGTAACCTGAACCTGACAATTTAACCTATTAGGTTTTGAGCATTTTCAGATTAGATCAAAAGCATCAAAGTCTCTGTAAATAACACATTGCAGTAAATTGTCTCTCATTTAAAACTAAACCCAGGAAAACGGTTGGACTAGATGATCTCAGAGGTCTTTTCCAGCCTTAATGCTTCTGTGATTCTGTGAAAACAAATACTTAATTACAAAATTAAGTACATAGGCTGTGAAAAATAATATATAATATATATTTTTAATAATTTAATCTCCCACCTACTAGAGGAGTCTCACTGTATTTCCATATTAGATTTGGTTTTAGCTTGTATGTGATCATAGTAGATCAGGTAGGGTAGTGATTGATATCAGACGAGTAGGCAAGTTTAGAACAAGGTGAGAGGATTAAATGATTACATGAAAGTCAAGAGTGAAGTAAAAGGAAAAATCTTTGACTTGAAAAACATTCAAAATCCCATTAAAAGTGTGGAAAATGTTTGGCTTTTTTAATACTATTGTTCAGCAAAAATTAGTCATTGTTTGAAGTGTGGATAGTGGAAACACTGGAGTAAATGAGGTTCAACAAGGCCAAGTGCTGGGTCCTGCACTTGGGCCACAACAACCCCATGCAACGCTACAGGCTTGGGGATGAGTGGCTGGAAAGCTGCTTGGCAGAGAGGGATCTGGGGGTGTTGATCGACAGCTGACTGAATATGAGCCAGCAGTGTGCCCAGGCGGCTAGGAAGGCCAATGGCATCCTGGCTTGTATCAGGTATAGTGTGACCAGTAGGACCAGGGAAGTCATCCTTCCCCTGTACTCGGCACTGGTGAGGCCGCACCTCAAGTACTGTGTTCAGTTTTGGGCCCCTCACTACAAGAAGGGTATTGAGTTGCTGGAGCGTGTCCAGAGAAGGGCAACGAAGCTAGTGAAGGATCTGGAGAGCAAGTCTTATGAGGAGCGGCTGAGAGATCTGGGGTTGTTTAGCCTGGAGAAGAGGAGTTTGAGGGGAGACCTTATCACCCTCTACAACTACCTGAAAGGAGGTTGTAGCGAGGTGGGTGTTGGTCTCTTCTCCCAAGTAGCAAGTGATAGGACAGGAGGCAATGGCCTCAAGTTGCACCAGGGGAGGTTTAGATTAGATATTAGGAAGAACTTCTTCATGGAGAGGGTTGTCAAGTATTGGAACAGGCTGCCCAGGGAAGTGGTGGAGTCCCCATCCCTGGAGGTATTTAAAAGACAGGTAGACGAGATGCTGAGGGACATGGTTTAGTAGTGGACAGGTGTGGTTGGACTTGATGATCTTAAAGGTCTTTTCCAATCAAAAGATTCTGTGATTCTGTGAAATGCATAAACCTAAGACAAGTTCTCTTACCAATATACTAAATTATGTATTTCTAGGAAGAAAATTCCATAATCTATGCCTAATTTTGCAGCCTGACTTGATAAATTGTGAATTAGAAAAAGGGAAGGAAGGACAGGCATTTATTAATAGCTAGCTTTGCTTCCAAATACACTGAAATATATTGAAAAACATGCTACTGTGTCTAATGATGTAATTTTTTTTTTCCAGAAAAAGTGTTAACTTAACGATGATTATTTCAGCAAATAGCTTCAAAGTTTTCTGAATCCTGGGCTTAGACAGATTTCCTTTACAAGCTTTCATGACGCCTCCATAATCAAGTTGTGTTGCTGAATTAGACGACTCCCATAGCAAATAAATGACTTGTTGGAATTCCGCTGTACCTTAGTAAGAAGTAAAGGCAAATCTGTAAAAAGGACAATTACCTAATTTCCTTTCTTTTGTGCAGCTTTTTTCAGTAAGGTCAAAATTAAACACATATTGCGATACAATAAGAAGTCATATTTGATCACTACTAAATTGTGCTTCTAGGCTTTCTGTAGCTCCAGCTGAGATTTTGTGTATGTATGGAAGGGATGGGTTTTTTATTTTAGCATCTCTTCAAAATTATGACTGAGCTTTTCTGTCACAAGTCTCCTTGCAGGGAATCCAAGCTGCTCCCTTCTTGTTTCCAACAATTTGTTCATGCTTCCTGCACAGCTCAGAGGTCAATAGGTGGGGACACAATAGTTCATGAGACAAGAAAGAATAGCTGGGACTTGTTGGAGGAGGGCACCTTAAGAAAGTTCTGTTACTGAACTAACTGGAAAGTGAAGACCAGAACCAAAAAGTCCTTGCTTTTTTTGTTGTACACTTACTGATTGTATAAGATAAGTTAATGTTTTTCATTCTGTTTCCAAATTAAAACTTGTTTGAAGTGTTGATATATTAGGAATAATATTCCTCACTTTTATGCCTTAAAAACTGCTTTCACTATTCTGCTTGTCTCTTTTGCTTATATAAAAGAGGTATTTTGCACTTTCAGTGTTTTTATGCTCTCCTGAAAATAGAAATTTTGGAGTTGTCCTCTTAAAAAAAATCTAAAACCAATGCATGATAATTTTTTTAATTATTTTCTAGCTTCAAGCATAATTAGCAGGCAATCTGCATGAACACTTACTGCCTTTGCTCTAAAATTCATTAATAGTGCAGGCACATATTCTACAAGGTTATACATGGGACTTGCAAAATGTGGTATCATGGGTTTTATCTAACAAATGAAAACAGAGGAGGTCACAGTTCAAATAAAGTTAGACAAATATTAATATGATCAGCATTTGCGTCAATGTACTCTTTTTCAAGGAAGGGAGAAGCAGAAAGGACAATGTAAAGAGGAGCAGAACAGAGTTGAAGAAGAACAATATAGGCTTTTTTTTTAAAAAGCACAGGTTTTGAGAGCAAAGGGAAGTGGAGAAAATTAGGTGGAAGAACATGAAAACAGAATGAAGAAGAGTTATACAACGTATGAGAAAAATGTGTGAGAAGGAGGAAAGGAAATGGGAAAGGCAAAAAGGAGAAGAAGGGGGAAATTGTCTAAAATAAGACTAGAATGGTAGAAGAGGTGAAGGGAACATTAGTATGGAAAAGGACTATCAAAAATATCAAGAAAAAGAGATCTTTTACTTCTAAACTTTACACTATATAAAATATTTTTTTTCAGTCAGAATTCCCTATAATTAAGAAATTTCTGGGTTTTTTTCCAACTGACTTTCTTTTTCCATCTCCCAGGAGTCACTTATGAGTACTGCCATGGTTCATCTAATTAAGCATGTTAGTCACTGAGGATAGTAATATATGTTAAAAGGTATCATGATATTCTCTTCCCTTTACTAAAAGGTAAAAAGAAAATAATGTATCCTGTATTACAGGCAACAAAATAGGAGACATAAGTCCATACTGTACCACACAGGAGTCATTCAAGGTATAAAATTCAAATTCACAAATCCACATCCCAGGGCTGATCTGTGGCAGGATTTTACTTTAGCTCTTCTATTAGAGAAGAGAAATAAGAGTACAATTTGAAACTCAGCATCCTAGGGCATTTAGGAGAGATGGATTTGTTTGAATTATTTTCTACTGTTAGCCAACTCAGTCTTTGAAGAGAGAGAATTTCTTCAAATGTCAATTTTTTTAAAAAAAATCAAATACAGAATTTGAATACAAGGGGGAAATCTGAGATGTAGAGTATTACCAGTACTATTGTATCATCACTAAGTAGTCTGTGGTTGGACATCTCATTTTTTACGTATTGCAAACCTTTGTTTAGAACAATAGTGGCCAATGTTCTCTAATTACTTAAATGCCTATTTATATTTTAGTACCTTCTAGAAAGACTTGTCACCAATGCAAGATTTTCTGGTGGCTTCTTTTCCTGTGCTTTTGTAGGATGAATGATAACCTACACATATGGATGAAGGTAAGAGGAATAAAATAGCTAGACAAAAACGTTGAGACTATAAATCACACATTAACAAAAGAATTGATTGACTCAGTCAAGAGTTCTCTGTAGACATCTTTTCTTTCACCAGGTGCAATATACTGTCTGAACAACTGGTGAACACTGACAGCTGTATACAGAGTAACCAGGCCACTGCCAGCATTACATAGCAAATTCTCTCAAAGACTGGCAGAGAGAGTTATTTGAGGTAAGTTCATCAAAATGTTTTGCATACATTCTAGATACCATGAGCCATCATACTGATATGTAATTTGTTCTTCACATGTTCCTCTTTGACAACAGAAGCTCAAGAGAATGATATTGTTTGGCACTACAAGATTTCCTCAATGAGCAAAGATCTATGGGTTGTACTCATGTACTGATTGAAGATGCTTAATTAACAATGAGAATGTGAAAATAGGTATCACTACCACTACAAAATGATTTGAGCAATTTTTGGAGTCAACATGGTAAATATTTTGTTAACTGCTTAGTGCCTTGCAACGTGTTTACTGCTGTTACTAGTTATTGACAGATTTAGCTGTGATCACCAGCTAAGGATATGCAATGAGTAGTTTCAGAATTCCTTTTTGGGTACATGTCATCCTAAGAAATGACTGTTGACCAAAGTGAAACCAAGGTTATTATTTCCAAATACACTAAACTTTGCAGTTTACAGTATCCTTTTATGCCTGCAAATAAATAAATAAAATAAACCATACTGTCTAGGACTTTGTAAATACACTTGAATTAACTATCAATTAAATACAGGATATATTGTGCTGTTCTTACACCAAAGAGTGAATTCCTGTTTGTGTAGTGGTTAACTAGTGGGCAGCTTCAACTAAAAAATTAAAATCCAGAAATTAAGTAGTTTGACAATCTTCACATTTGCTGTTAGTACATAACACAAGAATACCTTTCTGTGATGAAAGTGTTTTAGCAAACTTGTTCCTGAGCTGAAGCACTATTAAAAATGTGGAAAAATTACTTCCAATAGAGTAAAATACTATTGAATTCTGTTTAGCTGTCTTTTCATAAATAAATAAATAAATAAATAAATAAATATTTTTCACTGAATAAAGAATAGTGCAGCATAGACTAGAGATCATATAACTATATGACTATGCAAATAACACAGATGGACAAATGACCAATCAAATGCATAAAAAAAAAAGATCTACTTAACAGTCAGTCATTATATTTAATATTAAATAAGACTGTTAAATTTAGCTAAGGAACTAAGTGTGATCTCTAAGAAGCAACCAAAACGCATTTAAATAAATACCAACTTTTTTTTGGTAACAAAATAGAGGTTCTTGAACTATATGTGCAGGAAATTATACCTGGGAATTAAAGTAAGGACTTCACTGACTTGAAAGGATGTTTTAATCAGGAGGTGAAGAAATAAAAGTGAAGCTGGCAGAGCATTTTGATGACTAGGTGAGAAATAAAAATGTGACTATCTCAAGAACTTTTCAGTGAACTACTACTAGATCATGAAGGATTCAATTACAGAGGAGACTGAGAAATGCTATGACTCAAAGTTTTATGTATCTCTACTCAAAACGAGATAAAAACATTACATGAAGAGGCTCTGAATGAATAATAGTTACAGAAAAGAATGATTCAATCATTGTCAGAGAAAAAAAATTTAAAAGATGGAAACAACATAAAAAGAACTGATTGGCAAATAAGACATGTTCAGAAGCCTCCCTTGCCAAGAAAAGAATAAATGTAAGACTGAGTGAACAAAAGCTACAGAAGCAAGTAAAAAAACTTTTGAGACATAAATTTAAAAAATGAGAAAAGAACAAATAGGACCACAATGAAAATGGAGTCAAATAAAGGATTAAAAATACTTAGAGATAATCTGGATATAACTTGTCGTGGTTTAGCCCCACTCGGCAACTAAGCACCACGCAGCCGCTCGCTCACCCTCCCCCTCCCCGGTGGGATGGGGGAGAGAATCGGAAGGGCAAGAGTAAGAAAACCCACGGGTTGAGATAAGAACAGTTTAATAATTGAAATAAAATAATAATAATAGTAATAATAATAATGATAATAATAATAATAATAATTGTAATGAAAAGGAGAACGAGAGAGCCAAACAAAACCCAGGGAAAAGAAAACAAGTGATGCAACCGCTCACCACCTGCCGACCGACACCCAGCCAGTCCCCGAGCAGCGATCGCTGCCCCCCGGCTAACTCCCCTCGGTTTATATACTGAGCATGACGTCATATGGTATGGAATAGCCCTTTGGTCGATTTGGATCAACTATCTTGGGCCGTGCCCCCTCCCAACTTCTTGTGCACCTGGCAGAGCATGGGAAGCTGAAAAAGAAAGTCCTTGACTAGTCTAAGCATTACTTAGCAACAACTAAAACATCAGTGTGTTATCAGCATTCTTCTCATGCTAAATCCAAAACACAGCACTATGCTAGCTACTAGGAAGAAAAGTAACTCTAACTCAGCTGAAACCAGGACAAACTCAAAGAACCAGAAAAAAATAATAATTTCTATTCAGGATTCAGAAAGAAACACATAAAAAATGTAAAACTCATTGTAAGTATTTTACATAAATCTGTCCAAATAAGGCCCGGGGGGGTGGGGGGTGATGGTACTAGGTTTATAAAGTGAGAAAAGCAATCCATGGAACCAAAAGCATGTTAGTTCAACATTAATCATATGCAAAGCTTATAAAGAATTTTGAAGAATAGTGTAATTAAAAGCACAGATGTAAATGGAAAGTAGAATAAAACGCAATATGGGTTTATCAAAGAGAGAGACTGCTAGATTAATCTAACAAGTTTTCTTTGATAAGACAATTAAATTTTAAGCTAAGAACTCCAACAGTACTCATTTACCTGGAGTTAGACTGCCGTATTGGCACAAAACATGTTATAGATCTTGAGAATTCAAAAAATTCATAAGGTCAAGAGGTAACATGAAGAAGGAAAGTTACAGGTTGCTATAAAATCCTTGAGAATCTTTCTTGCTTAATATATTTTATTTACAACTATGATACAAATAAGTAGAATGAGTAGACTAAATTTGTTCAAGGAACAACCACAAGAGGGTTTTTTTCCCATGCAGAAGAAGCCTGGGATATCACCAGGGAAAAGCAATGTAAGACAAAATCTTGAAATGCAATAAAATCAAGATTAATTTCAACAGTACAAAACATTCCTGAGGAATAACACAAATTTTAGCTAAAAACTAGGAACTAGTCATCTGGAAAGGACCAGAGAAGAAAAAGGCACAGGCTTGCCAGCTTGAATTAATTTTCATAGGGATAGAAAGTATTTTAGTGTCATTGTGCTTTAGTGCTGTAGGAGACTTCATCTGGACTATTGTGTTTAGTACTGATGATCCAAGACAGATGTTCAAGAAAGTTGATTTTACAGAACTGTTTAGCAAAGGGCTGTATTGTCATGAGAACCAAGTACCTGTACACCCATAAAAAGGCCCTGAAGAAAATTAGACTGGGAATTAGAAGGTTTATAGCTATTTGAATATTGAGACTGTGGAAAAAAAGTCTTGTATTTTCAATAAGGTTGGAAGAACTCTGATATGTAAAGATTAATCTACAAAAGGTTATGAAAAACAAACATGTACGAGATGATACTTGGTCTAAAGAAGAAATGGAACTGACAAATCAAAAGGTCCCCTCCAGTCCTACGCTCTTGTTTTCTCAACAGTTTCATACCAGGCTCTCCTTTAATTTTTTGTATTGCTAAGAAAACTTTTGTTGGTGTTAACTCTGAAACATAACCTTGTTCCTGTATTTCTTGTATTTATTTTATAAACAAAGCTAGTGTGTTATTCAAGAGTATAGCCCTGCATCATAATTCTGATTATTTTCCAAGATATGTTCTAAATTAAATTTCCCTTTTCTTAAACACTGTATCATTGAATCTGAATCTTCTCTGTTAATTCCATCTTTCAATTTCTGCTACATTTCATTCTCTTTTTACAAAGAGGTTCAGACTTCCCAAGAGTATGGTCAATATGAATAATTTTCCATGTTAAAACTAATCTAATTTAAACTAACTGAATTTTCTGTCTTCCCTTTCATGATGTATGGAGTATATTTCAAATCTCATTAAGGAAATCAGCATTTGTCTAGTTCATGACATTTTTAAGTTATAATTGTTCTTCATGCTAATGCATTTTATGAAAACCTTGCTGTTTATACACTCTTAAGTGTCATGATGAAAATATTAACATCATAGGCATTTTTGTTTGTTATTTCATGTAAGCATCCACATGGGGATTATTGAATGCAGTGAAACACATCCATTTGTGTCTATTCAGAGTGCTAGCAATGTGTCTGAAATAAATTAAAGAACTCCAATCTTACAGTCTTAATCTGAGTAGTATTATACTTACTTGATGAAATATTCAGAAATTTTATGCTTCAAATTGTATTTAACATTGCAAATTAAATACAACAGTTAAAAATTTTTGAGCAGATAATTTCTGAATGCAAGTTAACTGTCATTCCTTATCAGTGCCACTTTAAAATGTGAGTCCACTAAACATTGCCTATTCTCAATCAAAAGTCAATTTTATTCTATTTTTACTCACTAATTCCTGACCCATGCCTGTGTTTCCACTATTCTGATTACATTAAATGTCCCTCTTATCTAATAAATTAATTTTACTTATGCAAAATTACCTAATTGTACTTGAATATAGTGATATTGGTCTGATAACCTTCACTTACCAACCATCTAAGATGTTCTTTTTCCCCTGTCATAGCAGAGCAGTCTATAAGAAGATAAAACAAATTTATTTGTCTTTCAGGAGTTGCAACTCTCAGTCATTGTCTCCTCCAAAACAAATCTCATAGGGACTGAATGAATATGCATAGTTAACAAATCATGTTATAGAAATCATTGATTCAAACCTTCTCTTGCATTGGTACAATGTATCATGAAGTTACATTTGTTTGTTTGGGTAGCTAAAGCAGACTTACTGGACAGAAAGCAAGAAGACAACAAAGAAATCAAAGGAACAAACTGCATTACTAAAGGCATAAACTTGATGAGGGAAGAAGAGAGCTGCTCAAAGGAGGGCAACCCTGGTAGAATTCCAGGCTCACAAGCCACAACACTGATTAAGTTAATGATATTGACAATATCTGAATGCCAACTCAGATGACAAGCAGACAGAAAACATTTTCCAGATTTAAGAACAAAAAATTTTAATGAGATTATGATTAATTTGTAGTTCTCATCTACAGGAGTAAAAATCATATTCTTTAATGTGTTTGACTGTTTATCATACATGAAACAGCTTATGTGGCTTTACTGTTATTTTTTCCATAGACATGACTGCAATCAGATTTGTGCCAGACAACAGTCTCATAAAAAACTCTTACACTATCCCAATGGCTATTATTGACTACTAACATATTTAAGTTAGAAGGAAAGTTTCAGTGACTTCTCATTAACTACCACTAATTTAAAATATATATATATATATATAAAAAAGAAGGCCTATGCTAGCTATATTATGAAACTAGAAATCTGTTTCTTATTACGAGTTGGGTGTCCTCAATCTGGAAGCCCTTATATTCTCTTGGACAGGATGAAGCAAGCCAATTGCATTAAGAAAGGAATATTTCTCTTCCTTGCTCAATCAATTTTGCTTAAGCATCAGCAAAAAATAGAATTGTTCATTGTACAATGAATATTTGATAGGCAGTTCTACTTTTACTGAGCCCTAAGTGGAAATGAACTAGTGAGGAAGAAAATTGTCAGATTTTACGTATCTAAATTATATCATCAAAGTGCCCCTTTCTGTACAACCTATTCGATTCTAAGTTTGAAAAAGTTAATGAGCTTGAGTACTGTCTAAAACATGTGAACATTATAGAAATATCTTATGTTCATATCCAGAATTTCAGTCATTTATTATTTTCTTTCCAAAACAATTACATTGGCATTAACTGATTTTTTTTTTAACAGACCAAAAGTTAATAATAAAACCTAGTTACTATGCAGAGGCTGCCATATTACTATCTAATGCTATGTTAGGATTTGAGCAAACCAATATACTTCCTACTGCAACAAATGAAGAACAGGAAACTTTTGTATATTCAAATGCATCGTGCCCTGTCAGTGCCATAAAATGCTTTATGTTTTTTTACAGAATTAAAACTCCTGGCTTTGTTAGCACAAATGTTTATTTACTTTTTCCTATATTAAAAAGCCTTTGCAGAATGATAGAAAGATATAGTAAGAATCTTTATATTAACAAACAGGAACAAAACACATGACAGCATCATATGAAAACAAGTGAACTATCATTCAGAAGTATAGAAAATCTAATGTGTTCTTTAATTACAGTTAGGGTATTTTTTTCTAACTTCCTTTCATATAAATTCAAAATGAAAAAAATATTTATAGTGTACAGTGCAACCAACTGAAGTAATACTACGTATAGATTTTTATCAGGAAAATGTTTATCAATATTCCCTCCCCAGTATATAATTTTCTTTTAAAAAATCAACTCAAATATTTGTCCTTTCTACCTTGAGTTAAATTTTATTTTCCAGTATACGTACTTCCAGTATTAAAATAACTTCCAGTATGACTCGGAATCATACTAACCGTCTCCCTGCTCTGTTTTGAATGGATGATGGGGTGAAAACTTAAATGAAGCCTGAGAAATTAGTTCATTCTTCTTTCAATATGTGTAAGGTATTCAAGGATACAATTTTATTGTTAACAGGAGACTTGTCTGCATATACTCAATCTCATGAGATAAGAAAGATTTCCCTGATATAACTAAATAATTCTCAAAATACATATGTGAATGAATCTCCGGATCATGCAAGAGAAGGTAAAAGATCATGGAGAGATCATTGCAACATCAACAGCAACGTGTGGGGACTAACCATATAATCTAGCTAAAACAAATGATGGCTCAAGATAATATTACCTTCCAGATGGAGGTTACCTCTGCTCAGCTAAGATGGGGTAATAAAAAATATCCCTGTTTATTAATGAATAAGACCTTCTTGACAGTGTTTTCAAATATGTTTTGTATCTTAAAAGTGCTAATACAGTTGAAGACTATTTGAGAATTTTAATGAGTATTTGTTCTACTGCCAACCATTGATGCAACACTGGGTTATGTAAAAACATTTTTTTACGTTGCAATAGAGCAGAAATGTATATAGTAACCCAGTTACAGGATTCAGCATGCAAGTTTAAAATGGAGGAAACAATAAACTCCACCTTAAAAATTCCTTAAACTTTTCTAATATATTGCCAAAAATATGTTTAATGTTTTGTGGAGCTTTTTTTTCTCAAATCCAAATGACTAGGAATGATAATAATGAAACTGGTTAAAACTTTTCAGACTTATTATTTTTCCACTGAAATTAATCATGTTGTCAAACCTATATTTTCCACACAAAGTTTGTTTTAATAAGACAATATATTTATATTTTTTAATATTTAGTTGACAATTTTATTTTTAGTTTCAAACATTCAATTTCAAAGTTTGTTGTAAATAAACTACTGCCATTAATGCAAATTAGAATATAATAAAGATATTTTCAGTGATGTTGAAATCACCAAAATGTTTTAAAATTAGAATCACTGAATTTGAATTTGAATTATTTAAATATAAATTATTATTTTCTATTATGGACCCACACAGCATTACAAAATAATCATCAAAATTCCAAAAAAATTGAAGGGTTAGAAAAAAAGACTTTTCAAGTGCAACCGTGCACCCTGACAAACTTGCTATGCTATTCAAATTCTTCCTATACTTTCTTTCATAAAAAAATAGACCCATTTTAGCTTATTTTTGTCAGCTATCAACACATTTTCTCATTAAACATATGACCGGAAGTGGCAGTCTCTATGGCCAAACATAATAATAAACAGTGCTATAGCAGTCATTAATCTACTTT
>VYZW01051545.1:0-19638 GCA_013401315.1 Balaeniceps rex
GGTTTGCAAAATTCAGGGCATCAAAAAAAAAGTTAAAAGCCAATTAGATATGGCTTGTACTTAAAACCAAGACCCTCCAAACCCCAAAACAATTGAGAGAAGCATGCTTTGTATCTTGAAGGATAAAGGAGGCAAATTTGCATGCGTGCTCAGTGAGTTATTCTTTTAAGTCTGTTTTCCCTGCCTCAGAGGCATCCCCCAAATCTGAGAACAGTGATTTAATGTTTTGTGTCTACTCTGAAAGAAGTTCTTTGCTTTGTGGTGCTTCTGCTTTTATTTGAGCTATATATTCCACTTTTGCTAAGAGGACAGGCCTGTCACAACTGAGAGCCACTTGCTCTTCTCCATGTTGCCTGAGACTGCAAGTCTTCTGCTTGGCATAAAGAAACAGACACAAAAGCAAGCATTTAAGCCTTCATCTCCTAAACACCGGTGACAGAATTGAACCATCAAGCCTTCTGGGCTCCTCGGTTCTGTTCCTGTCCACAACAGACAACTGAAGCTTATCCCAAAGTCCAGTCATTACGGGTGCCTAGCAGGAGCCTATGCGAGCAAGCTTCATATAGCCACCTACAGCTGTGGCCCAGATTTGAAGAGTGGTACCTCACATCCTGGCTTAGGACTCGTTACGAGTCAGGTGAGTGACTCTGGCCTCATGCTCTGCCTCCCTCTGAGGTGGCTCTTGGAGTCAGCGCCTCTCTGCCCTCCCTGCCTCCTCCATCTCGGCCACAGCACTGACCGGAGCCCCGTGCCAGGAAAATGACAGCACTGCTGAGCCATGCAATTAGGGTCTGGCCCAAATGCCGATGTGTTAATTAAGAACAGAATGGAGTTCCAAGAGAAAAGTAGGAAGTGCCTGGCTCTGAATCTCTCTACTGGAGTCCCAGCCTCCCGCAGACAAGATGAGTAACAGTGCAGCTAAACCAAAAGGACATTGGCTAGAGGTCTGTGGAGCTCCTTCCCCAGCTCTTTTAGCTGTTCCACTTTCAGAAAGCACAGGAGTGTGAGGACCCCCCAGGGATTTTATGTACCAGGTGCACTACGTATTCCCTGATCTGCTGCACCCAGCAGCACTGCCGTGACTGCCCTGCTAGCTGACAGAGGCTCTGTTCCCCACTGTGGAAGGCATGAAAGAGAAATATTGGTATCACAAACCCTATAGCTGTGTTTGTAAGCTACATGACCAGGCACCACGCTCGTGCACTGTTTTGCAGTCATCTATACTGTTGAAGTGTTAGCATGCTTCCTGGCATAGTTTTGGCCCATAACTGTGTCTGGCAGCACATGCTCTGGCATAGTGTGGGGGCAGTGTGTCCCTGGGTACCCAGCTGCTGGGCAGGCAGTGTGGGTGAGACCACCTGCTTCGCAAGAGGAGTGGAAGTTTACGGACACAGAAGCCTTCCGAGGACACCTTCCAAATCAACACTGAATAAAACAAAGGAGCAGCTGTGATAGTTTCCCTTTGTCCGCTATATATGCAGACCTGACTGGTCTGAAATTTGAGAGGCTCATTATTAGAGGAAAGAACAACATTTGACAACAGTACTTAATGACAATATTTAACATTCATAATTACCATCTTCATCATGATAGGTAAGATTTTCAAGAGTCTCTAAGTGGCTTCAGCTCATCTCGCTCACATCGAATCTTACTGAATAGCATGGACTAAAGCTCCCCGCAGCACTACAGCCTGATCTGTCTCTTTAGCAAAGTCTGAGAGTACTTCTTTGGAGACTGGCTCTGCTGCATTTTTCCAAAGTCCTTGAATCCTACTTAGAATGTTAGGAGAATCAACCTAAAGCGTGTTTCTTGTCAGAAACCTAGGCCACTTACAAGTGAAAATCATAGCTGTACATCTTATTGCCACTGTCTGCTAGCACTGAGGCCCCACCCTCATGATTGGGGCAACACTCATAGTATTTTAATGCTTGCAGATAATGCCAGTATGCATTAAAAAAATACGCAATTTTAGGGATTTCAGAACATTGCTTTCTAAATGCACAGAACTTCCTCAACCCAGCAGTTCAATGAAAGAGTATTTTGTTTGGTTTGTTTGGTTGTTTTTTTTTCCCACTGCTCCACTGAAATTAAGCAGCTGAGATGACTGGCTCTTCATAATGTCGCAGAACTGTCTGCAAAATTCCTTTCTGAAACAAATTTTTGGTACCCTAAACCTTTCAGATTCTTTCATGCTGCATCTAGTATCTGGCCATGCATTTTTCTCTTTTCCAAGCAGGTCTCTTGCTTTCTGTACTTATGCTACAGTTCAAGCTCACCACTAAGAGGATCACAGTTTTACTGCAAAACCTCTATTAGCGTATGAATAAACTTACATTTATCCAACAAGCCAGGTGTTACTATGAGTAAACATGCTCTCATACAAACTACTTCTTCTCTGCATTCTCAGCCTTTTAATGTTCACAGCTGGTAGCTGATCATTTTCCAAAACATCACAATCAAAATGTTTTTCAAGAAACATTCTAGTTAAACAGATGCTGCAACAGGGAGATATGCTCATTGCTCAGAAATAATCCAGTGACAATAGTGACTGTGTTTTTATATAAAAGGTATTCCAGACACTCATGTTCACTAGTACCTACCAGCTTGCTAATCATGAGGTAATCTCTAAACACCCAAACACTGAGCAGGAATTTGCACTAATCTTTTGATGACCACATAGCTTTGATGATTAAATGCTGCTGCTTTCCTTTGGAGAGTTGACCTGGAATATAGCACATAAGAAGTCCTTCAAGCCTTATAGCACTGACACCTGCACTCTAAGAGAGATGAAAAACTGAAGATCATGTAATAACTGGTTTTAATATTATGCAGAGGCAGTGGTCTGCATTTACTCTCATCTAGTGATTTCTGTGTAGTTACACTGAAATTATACTAGCAAAAGACAAGACGCAAGTCTCTCTGGTATGAAAAACAATGAGGGGGGGAAAAAAAGGGTATTTATCTGGAGCTCAGTTCTCAAAGCCCTTAAAGCATACATGTGCAATTAAGACCAGTTCTGACTGCATAGCCTAATCATCAGTGTTATCTTCCCAGCTAAACACTTTGTTCATGTGGCACATTTCCACTTCCATCCTCCTCTCTCTTTTTGACATAAAATGGTATCAAGAGCCCTTTTAAACACAAGCACAATTCCAAGGGGATTTTAACGAGCTTGTCTGGGAAGAGGCTACACCATGATTCACAGCAAGCAAAGTAATATGGGACATAAAAAGATAAAACATTTTAGATGGATTGGTTATTTCCTTAGAAGTACCCTTTTAGGTGACTTAGAGCTATATGTCAGTTCCTGTGAATTTAATGGATACTTTCAGCCAAAAAAAGTATAAAACATTTTGAGGAAGGTAAATTGAGCTAAGTTTAATTTTACAGGGGAAAAACAAATGCAAGCTTTTTTTTTTTTTAATTAAGTCGCCAAGACAAAATATGTGATTTTCATGGCTCTGATAGGGAAAAGAAAACCTTTACTCTGCAATATGACAATGCATAGTTGTTATATGACAGATCTCTGTTTGCCCAAGGAAGCTCTGCTTGGGCCATACAGCTAACATCGGTCACAGGACACATCAGGATCCCCTTCTGCCAGTTTAAAATGACACATTTAATAACGGTTTCTCATTTTAGGAAGTTTAAAAGAGGACAAGTGTGGTAAGAATATTCTACTGAGCATGAGCTAAGCTTTATTTCTCACAAGGACAAAGAATGTAAGAGAAAAACAATCTGACATTAGCACACTAATTAACAGAGGCACAGTTACAGTTAACACAGCTATGCTGCTCCTGAGCTTCAAGTGAGTATCTCTGCACAGGACTATCGAGATACTTTGTAAAGGGTACTCCTTTTATATCTGTTAATTGTAAAGAATGCAACATCAGGAATGAGAGGCTGAGAATCATTCAAAAATGCAACATTTTATGAACATAGTTTATACTCAATGTTTATATGTTCATTTTCTAGATAAAGAGTTTCCTGACTGACAAGGATTATTTTGTTCCTAATCCATATGGTTAATCAGTAACCAATTTAGGGGCAGCAGTGGCTGTAGCTCACTTCATGCTCTCTCTCCTCAGGAGCAAGGAACAGATAAAAAGGGAGGAATGGCAGCATGTGCCAAACAGAGGTATTCTCCTTTAAGCAGGATGACATAAGTCCATGTATACCCCAGACCCATACATAAGAAAGCAACAGCACAGATTTTTCAGATAGTTATTTTTCAAGCCATGGATTATTTCAATCTTGCCCTGTCGCACACAACACAGTCTTTACATCTGCATCCTCAGAAATCATGAAACTTAGGACGCTCCGTACACAGTGACATTAAGCACAGATCCTCTCAAGTTCTTAAAAACATAATATGGGCTGCAGACAACCAAATCCTAAAGAATGATCCTCAAAACTCTAAAGGCAGTAACACTGAAGAGTAACAGTGGGGGGAAAAAAATCAGCTAGTTAAGCTTTCACAGTTGGCTCTTTAGTCATATATCTGCTTCTCTCTCTTTTTTTTTTTTTAAAGAATTGTTATTATCAGGGAGTAGCAATATTTTTAAATTAGTTTTTCAGAGGGCACTCCTGTTCTCAAAGCATCCCTGCTTGATAAAGTCTCTATCCCCTGGCTGAGCACAGTTGGAAACTATTTCTTAGTTTGTTAACATTAATCCTGGATACAAGATGAATTAAAAATAGACAGCAGAAAGACACATGACAATAAAGGCCAGTTTTAAGAATCTATGTTTTAATTTGTTGCATTTCTCAGTTTAATACGTCAGCCTTTACAGCAAAGAGATAAAGTATTGAAGTCTTACAGATCCCTTAAAGCCAACCAACCAAGTAGCTTAACAACCACCCAGGCTTTATTCTTTTGTTGTAGATTATTTTAAATGATCACTAATCCTGCTGTGAAACTTCCAATTCCATAGGCTCTACATTGCCTAACTTCAGATACAGTCCAAAGCTTGGGAGTCTGAGGTCCCTTTCACTACTAATATGCATCATGCAGCATAGCATATACAGGCTAGTCTTTTGTGTTCTTAAATTACTGTTGCAGAGCTAAGGAGATGACTGAATAAACTCAGTTAAATACATCAGGAGACTAATCAGATTTCCATTTCCTAAAACGTAATTCCTGACCAGTGCAATTTTATAAATATTAACCGCATTTTCCAGAAGACGTTTTCTGATTCTACAATTGCTAACCCAATGAGCCAGTATAGTTTTAAACTCAAGTCTTTAAAAGAACCCAGTTACATAAGTTATTTTATATTTACTAACAGAACGGAGGAAAAGCATTTACCAGAACAGTCACAATGGATCGCCAGGAATCCAGCCTCAAAGTCTCTCCATGTTCAGGGAAAGGTAACCTCTTTCTGTCATCAGAGATTACACACCACACATGTAAATCACTACTTGCAAGGACTTAGTAGATAAATGTATCTGAGGGCAGGAGGGGAGCATTGTGCCAAAACCCCCAGTGACAGCAAAACTAAACAATGGCATCTTTGTGGGTGGAAGGCCTGATCAAACTATTACTGAAGTTGATGGGAGCCTTTTCGGTGGTTTCCAGGGGCGTTGGATGAGAGCCACAATACATTGCAAGCAGTCTCGCTAACTCTCAAAACTAGAAATAAGAGCACAAAGGCGTTAGTTTCTCGTTTAGAATAGCAGTCTGCCCACTGATTCCTCCTACCTTTTTACAGAACAGAGCGATGATCTTGCTCCAATCCCCAGCGCTCATCTCAGGAAGCTAGGAGGTAAGATTTCCTACAAATTCTTAAGCATCAAGATTTCATCCTGAAGAGAACCAATCTGGGGAAGTAAAGCAGCTGCCAGGCTGGACATCATGGACATACGATGTAGAAACTATGAGGCCAATAAAGAATGAAAGTGTGCACTACAATACAAGGCAAGGAGAAAGCTGCAAAACACAAAGCTCTGACAAACTTGTTCCCATCAGACCATTGGCTGTGTGCCTGTGGTTCTCGAGGCCTGCTGGGAAGCCCCCTTCTTAACTCTCTGACAAAGAGGTCTGTCTGTATGGGTCAGTTTGCCCAGTCACAGCCTTCTGGAAACTGCTCATGGCCAGCAGCATCTCTGCCACATACATGCAGGTTAGTACCTTCCAAACACATGAATGGATTTGGGGAGGATTGCTTGGTTTTCTGTATTTGGAAAAATAGCCACAAAGGCATTGCTGAATTGGAATTTTCCGAGATGTATTTATGCAAAACCTAAAATGTTTTGGGTTGATCAAAACTAGTGCACTCTTGGCAGTTCAGCACATCATGTAATCATTTCAGCTGTTTGCTACTGAATTTTTACCATCTCTGACATCTATGAAATACATGGCAAGGGGGTGGGGAATAACAACCCAAACCCATTAAATAGTTATATTTTAGATAGTAATGATTATCCCCATTTTCCCATGGATAGTGTTCTGGTTCTTTCGCTAACAGGCCAGCTCAAATAGCAGTGTTATTTAGTTGGACATTTTTGCCTTTAAAAACTCCAAAATAAATGTGCATCTCCTCCTAAACATATTCTCAGATAAACACAGATTTATAAAACACCTTCCTGCTTTTCAGCAGAATTGTGTTGTATTCAGGAAAAAAGGAAATCCTAGAATTATTACGCACATCTATAGAGGTGAACTTGGCATGCAGCACAAGAGTCCAGCTTTCAATTCTGCAGTATGTAACTGGAAAAACTATTGAGCTATTTAGCTGGAAGTGGAGGGCATTTTCAGTTGGCTAGCTGTGCTTGCTTTTGTACAAGGCAGTTATTTAAGAAGACTCCGTACTTCCCAGGGCACGTATTTCTTTAATAAGGTCTTTCTTTGATTCTAACAGCCTGTAAAACATTCCTGGCCAACTCTTTTCAAGTTCTCAGTTCAAGCTTTAAGCAAAATGGGACCAAGACTTACCCTTATTGCTCCACAGGCAGAGAGGGGCACTACAAACAAAGAGACTGAAACAAACCTGGGGGGAAGTGTGTAATGGGGAAACATATTCCTGCACTGAAGGGGGTGTATGGCAGCACTGTGTGAAATGTGCATATACACACTGTACAGGCCAGAGCTGGTGGACAGCTGGGGAGGAAGGAGCAGCTGCAGCCTTTTCCTCTCTCCCCTAGCTCCTTCCTTCTCTGAACTCATGGAGAGCAGTTCCTCCAAAATCTGAAGCAGGATCACTCTGATCTGTATTACGTAGGAGACTGCAGTAGTTCAGATTTTGGGGGAGGGACAGGGTGATGGTATTTCTTGGGAATTGTTCTGCCTGCCTCTGCTTCCCATTGAAGGGCAGCTTCTTTATGTGCCAAGAGGAAAGGAGATAAGCTTTAGTACTTGGCATTGAACCAGAAAAGGGAAACATGGTTATGAGAGAATAGCAAGCCAACAGACTCACTGTCACTGTGAAATTGTCCCGAGATGGATGCCTAGCACGTGCTCCAGCAGCACTCGTGCAAATTTGGGTTTTTTTAAAATTGGCCTGGAAAATGTATTTTTCACAGAAACCACTCTCTCATGGAAAGAGAATAATCAGAGACCAACTATAGCAAGAAGAGTAACTATTCTCATATGCCGCTTGATAAACGAGTGGAACTGGCACAGAAGGATTAGCCACCCTGCACAGCCATCAGCTCTTGCCGACCCCTGTGGTCCTCCTCTGTCCGAGAAGATGAAGCAAAGCACGGCCAGAGCAACTCACGTCAGCAACACTGCACCAAAGCCTGCCCTTGGAGCAGCAGCAGCTGCTTTTGTGCCGTCGCCGTAAACTGCCTGCACTGAAATAAACTCTGCTGCTGGCCCACTGTTAAACAGCGACGGAGTGCGCGTTCCCGTTTTCACTGCGAAGCTTGCCTTCTCCCCTCTTTTCTTCCACCACACCATTTCACAGCAGCAAAACCCTCGCGCGCAGCTGCCTCCCCTCAAAGTGTCGCTTTGCCCGTGTTTCTTAAAAGGCGGCCCTGGAACCACAGGTGCTGTAGCACACTCCAGCCCTCGCAGCACAAAACTCCTGCCCCGTCAGGTCCAGCGTGGTTCCGGTGAAACGCCAAGAGAAGTGAAAACCGCAGCATCAGCTCAGACGCAGACCAAACCCGCCCTTCTCGTAACGGGGTTCTTGGGGCGGGGGGGAAGAGAAGTGCCGGGTTTTCGTAACGCCACAGGCCAAGGTGGGAGAAGCATTAAATCGAAGAGCCTTGCCGAAGCGGGGCGCACACCGGAGACCCCGCCAGGGACACGGGCGGAGCGGGACAGCCCCCCTCAGCCCGCGCCCCCCGCTGAGGCAGCTAGCCTCAGCCCCAACGGCCGCCACGCCCTCCGCGGCGCATGCGCCCCGGCNGCGCAGGTAAGCGGGGCAGGCAGCGGGAGGGAACCGGGTCTCTCGTCCCAGCCGGCGGGGCCGCCGCCGCCCCTCTCTTTCCCCCACAGCGGGAGGGCTGCACCCGGGCCCTTCCCCCACGGCAGCGCTCCTGCTGCCGCCCCTCGGCGCCGTACCGCGCTCGTCGCTCGCCGCCGCCATGGTGGGTCGCCCCTGCCCTTATATAACTCGCCGCCCTCCCCTCAGGTGTAACGGGAAAGCGGTCCTGCTTGCTTCGGCGCGGTCGGTCTGTCGGCCGAGATGGTTTTTCCTCCTCCTTGCAGCCCCCCCCCGTCCATTCTTACCCCCGAAATGCCCCTGCCCGCCTCGCAGTGCACCGCCAGCCCGAGGGTAGGGCGGCCTGGATCCCGCTCCTGTGAGGCTCTCCTTCGGCCGCGGGGCGGGCGGATGGTAACGGTTATTGCAAACGGTTATTGCCACGACCAGCTTCGGGGACCCAAACCGAGCGTGGATTTCTTGTAAATGAACCTAGAATTGGTGCAAATCACCCAGGGCTGGATTATGCCCCTTGCAAGGGTGGCGTGCTGCGTGGGCTAGCCTTTGCTCAGCATCAGAGGGCTTATTTTTTGGAAGGCACCCGTGGAGTCCCATGCTCACAGAGCTCTTAGTTGCCATACAATTCAAGCACAGAGACAAAACCCACGCAAATAAACAGAGCTGGGAGTCCACACATTTCAAGATGCTGCGTGTAATTCACTACTGTGGAGACTGCAGCCCAAGAAACTAGTGCCCTGGTCAACTTACTATTGACATCTTATAATAGATAACAAGTAAAGGCACTTCAGTTACCGCAAACCAAATATTTCTTGTGCTAAAAAGCAGCAAGAAATTACCTGGTGCTACTGGGGAGGGCCTCAGGAGTTCTTAGCCTCTCCCAAATAAATGAGAATTTCAAATGCCATAACTCCACCAGCTCTCTATGTTGCCTGCTTGAGTTTCCTTCCTGCTTTGGTGGGTTCTACCTTCCCATCTCCACTCAAGCCAATTGCTTACTGGCTGCTGGGAAGTATCAGTTAATCAAGCTCTCATCCATAAGGGGTACGGAGGTTGTTCACAAACCAAATAGGGCCTCCTAGTTCATAGATCTGTGTTTCCTCCTTTGCCTAGTCATTCCTATGTATTCTGCAGTAGTAAAGGGTATAAAACTCAGAGATACCTGGCTTTCTGTGCCTGTTGCTTCTGGAAGTATAATCAAGAAACAATTCACACCTGTGACTCTAAAAAAGTACCACAGCAGGTAAAATAGCTCATCAGATGCTAACAAGCTAAAACCACAATAGGTGTGTCACATGGCTTTGATTGCTTGTAATGGAGGTTAAGCTGCAAAAGGTTCAGCTACCTTCTTTAAGCAATTGGGTCTGAGGTTTTGAGTTAGTTTGGGCTGATTCCCCTATAAACTGCATGAACTCTTGTGCTTTGTAATACGCAAAATTGTACCTGTAGTTTCTGTGCAGCATGTGATTCTTTCCCATGAATTCAGTATTTCAAAGGTTCTTTGTAGCAAAACTGACATGTAGCATTGTTTTGTGTTACTTGTCACACAGGTAGTTCAGAAAACAGTGAAATGGGTACAGACAAACAGTGAATGAGGACTAACTTGAACTTTCCCATGAATCCCAATGTGATTCACACATGTGCAGCATGTGTACTCATGACCTGGTTTATTTTGTAAATTGTTAGTGAGATGTCAGTAGCCTGGCATCCAGTTTTCTAGTTGGCCATTTATTTGTAAAAGCAAGTTTAATCAGTGTGGTCACAAGAGGACACAATCATTGTGTAATTACTGCCAGTAATTTGATGCAGGGCAGCACAGTACCATGTTAGCCAGTGTCTTAGTTCTTCCTCAGCAGGCTTCACCAAACGTATTTTGTAATAAGAATTTTCTACATCANAAGAAACAATTCACACCTGTGACTCTAAAAAAGTACCACAGCAGGTAAAATAGCTCATCAGATGCTAACAAGCTAAAACCACAATAGGTGTGTCACATGGCTTTGATTGCTTGTAATGGAGGTTAAGCTGCAAAAGGTTCAGCTACCTTCTTTAAGCAATTGGGTCTGAGGTTTTGAGTTAGTTTGGGCTGATTCCCCTATAAACTGCATGAACTCTTGTGCTTTGTAATACGCAAAATTGTACCTGTAGTTTCTGTGCAGCATGTGATTCTTTCCCATGAATTCAGTATTTCAAAGGTTCTTTGTAGCAAAACTGACATGTAGCATTGTTTTGTGTTACTTGTCACACAGGTAGTTCAGAAAACAGTGAAATGGGTACAGACAAACAGTGAATGAGGACTAACTTGAACTTTCCCATGAATCCCAATGTGATTCACACATGTGCAGCATGTGTACTCATGACCTGGTTTATTTTGTAAATTGTTAGTGAGATGTCAGTAGCCTGGCATCCAGTTTTCTAGTTGGCCATTTATTTGTAAAAGCAAGTTTAATCAGTGTGGTCACAAGAGGACACAATCATTGTGTAATTACTGCCAGTAATTTGATGCAGGGCAGCACAGTACCATGTTAGCCAGTGTCTTAGTTCTTCCTCAGCAGGCTTCACCAAACGTATTTTGTAATAAGAATTTTCTACATCAATATTTGTAGCTTCTTGGGTTGTGAAGCCTTTTATCTTGTATTACCTCTGCCCCCTCCTGATTTCAAACAGATTTTGAAGGAGCCTAACAGCTCTGGGACAAAAGGAAGATGATACTGCTTTATGCTTTGAGCCTTTTGACTTGTGAGTGCAACATGAGGCTGCAGCCTCAGTGAATCTTGACTCTAGATGAGAGAATATGATGATGGTTGGTAGCTAAGGCAGAGAGCCCTGAGAGGATGGGGCTGGTGAGTGTGTGGGAAACAGCGTTTGGCTCTGGGATGCTCTGGTGGGTACTGTGCCTTGATTTACATGTCCAGGATAAAGGGCAGCTGGCAAATGACTTAGAATGCTCTCCATTAACACTTCCCAGAAAGGGCTGGATTAAACACTGCTGTGGACACTATTAAACTATTGTTATTTTTAATCAGGTCCATCAGAGAAGACAATAGTGCCTCTCCTTGGTAAGGGCCTGTTCTGTGTTCTTACGAATGTAAAGTACTAGTTAAAATTTTTATTACCTATCTATCAACACTTCACTATGCTCCCAAGAATTGCACTGATTTAGTGTTTCTTTTGTGTTCTACTTTTTGGATGTTCCCAAGGTTACCTTGCATAAATAAATAACTTCTTAAGTACACCTGTATCTGCGAAGCAGTCCTTCTTCACTGTTCTGAGGCTTCTGATGGGTTTTGGTGGTGGTCCTGAAGCAAAAGTAAATCAAGTATAAGTAAACTGTGGCATATTAGGTTGTTTGGTTGGTTTTGATTATGCAAAATTGAACAAAATTGTCAACCTGTCATCCTATAAGGCCCAGAAGACAGTTGGCCTTTCTGGTGTTTGATGGAAACTGGGATTAAACCTCAGTAGAACTTTGTTGACCATATTCATATATTGGATCAAAGGAAGCAGGGAATAAACTGTCTCAAAACAGGATTAAGGGATTGCCAGGCAGAATTATTTCCAAAATGAGATTTTATCTATGTTTTTCATGCTCTACAAGTAAACACCTTTTCTATCCTTTTTCTGTTGCATTTTTCCAAGAAAGAGCAGTCCTCATTCACTGTCTGTACCCATTTCACTGTTTTCTGAACTACCTGTGTGACAAGTAACACAAAACAATGCTACATGTCAGTTTTGCTACAAAGAACCTTTGAAATATTGAAAGGATCTAGAAATTTTATATTAGTGTTGTCTAAGAAAAAAAAATTTCTGAATTTCTACAAAAGGAAGCCTGGTGGTTTTAAACAAGCTAAACCAGTTAGATGTGTGGTTTCTGATTTCTTTTTCCCCCCCTGTTAAATTAACTTTCTGCTGAAAAGTACTGTAGGCTTAGGCTTGTAATACAGTGTGTAACTTGAACTTTCCCATGTTTTCCAACCCTGTCTGATATGACCTAATTAGCATGGGTATCTGAGCAGTTTTGCATGAGGTTTCCATAGCTCCTTTGGAATTGTTGAATGGAGAAGGGGAGAGCACTGACGTTTTTCTACACTATTTTGTCTATCATTTCCCCCCCACCATGTTCCTTCTTGGTGATGCAGCTGTAACCAGACTGAACAGCCAACAGCTGCTTGCGCAGTCCCTGCCAAAGCTGCTGCTTGGCTGCAGTTTGCACTGCAGCTGTCTCCTGCCCTTCCCACTTCTCTCCCTCTGTCTCTTCCTTAGCTCTGCCAGCTGCCCTCTTCTCAAATGTTCGCGTTTTCTTAGTACAACACAGGACAACAGCTAGACTTGTTCTGTTAGCTAGATTAAACTGGAGACGATCTTGTCACTGCATATGCTTATCTAATCTTGTGGTCAGCAGTACCAGCGTATAATTACTCGCAGAGACTCACCAGGCTCTATGTTAGACAAGTTAATTTTACACAGCCACACGTACAAACTTGTATATATTTATATGCATGCAGTCTGTTCGTACTCGAGTCACTTCCAAAACCTCCCTGCTCATAGGGCTACAAACTTTGCATTTACAGAAGGCAAATTTCTTGTCTGCTTCAATTAAAAGGCCCTTTTGTTTCCTGAGTCAGGCTAACTGCCCTTCTCTGCACAGATCATGATGTGATTTTTGTTCGTCTTGTGGGTGGATAACCAAAATTACATACAGAATAGTTGGTGAAACTTCACCTGTATCCTGATTTCTCCTGGAGTTCTGCCACCTTTTTTCCAACTTCAGTACCACTGCTCTTAAAGAGTATTGGATTTACAGATATAATACTGCTCCTCTGAACACTGCCTAGTTCCGATTATAGTGGGAGTCTTGGTTTTGTTTCTGTTCCGTATCACTGAAATGTCTTCTTCCCTTGTGTCAGTGGAAGAACGGGGACGATCCCTTCTTTCTGGGGTGCTGTCTCCCAAGACACCTGACAGGGAAGAGGCCATGTACTCTTAACATCTAGGTTGGCTTGTCGGCCAGGATTCCTGGGGTTTAATTTCATGACAGGAGAAAACAGAGCGATGTTCATTCACGTCCTGCCACTGTCTAATGTCTTCCATTTCTTTTTGCTTCAAAATTATTTGAGGTATTTTACCTCTACTGAACATAAGTACTCTATGTGACTTGAGGAATTTTACACTTAATTCAGTTTCAGATTTAGCTAGAATGTCTGAATCAATGTCTGAATTGCTTCACTTTAGGATGTTGCTGAGTCCTGGTTTTGGCTGGGATAGAATTAATTTTCTCCCTAGTAGCTGGTATAGCGCTGTGTTTTGGATTTAGCATGAGAATAACATTGATAACACAGTGATGTTTTAGTTGTTGCTCAGTAGTGCTTACACTAGTCAAGGACTTTTTAGCTTCCCATGCTCTGCCAGGTGCACAAGAAGCTGGGAGGGGGCACAGCCAGGACAGCTGACCCAAACTGACCAAAGGGATATTCCATACCATATGATGTCATGCTCAGCATATAAACTGGGGGGAGTTGCTCGGGGGGCAGCGATCGCTGCTCGGGGACTGGCTGGGCGTCAGTCGGCAGGTGGTGAGCAATTGCATCATGCATCACTTGCTTTGTATATTATTATTGTTACTACTACTATTTTACTTTATTTCAATTATTAAACTGTTCTTATCTCAACCCACAAGTTTTCTCACTTTTACTCTTCTGATTCTCTCTCCCAGCCCACTGGGGGCGGGTGTGTGTGTGAGCAAGCGGCTGTGTGGTGCTTAGTTGCTAGATAGGGTTAAACCACGACATACTGTTGTCTGAATTGCACCAGATAAAACATGCTTTTGCTCTGACCTCCCATCCCTGCTTGCTTTTCTAAGTTTGATAGTGAGGAATAGCTAGGAGGGGATCCTCGGTCCCTTGCCTGAGGACCAGCACTGAAGACCAGAACACCAGCTCTGAGGTCTGGAACAGCTGCACTCTGGGAACAGCAGACATCATCAATATTTCTAAATATTTAACTTGAACAAGAAAATTGCTGACCTGCTCTTAGCAAACAATGGTGAGCTAGAAACAATGTGTCATTTGTTTTTTTTGTTCAGACAGTTATTCCTTCATGGAAAGTGTCAAGCAGCTGTCTACAAGGAATAACAGATGATGTTATGAATGAGGCACTTCCTTTAGTTTCCTTAGAGTCAAGTCACTTTCTGTGATGATCACTACACTCTTAGTGTAGTCAAAATACTAGACTGTACCGAGGCTGGAAGACTTAATTGCCGAGATGGAAAGGGAGCCCATGTTATTGAGGTTTTGAATGGCCATGGCAGTGTTTTGTTCTAGAGAGGAAAGACTGTATGTGGGTAAGTCTGCAGCATTCACCCAGTACTAAATTAACCTCAAGTAGGTGGATGTTATTGTTGCATTACTGTTGATTTGGGGAGCAAAATGTAAATGGCTCTTTCTCAGTTTGTGGATTCTTAGTACATAATTAACAAAGCATCATGCATGTTAACCTAAATGCTGATTAATCCTCCTAGCTAGTGGTTCTTAAACTAGTGAACTTCTATATAATTAAAGATGTGAAAATACAACTTCTTGCTCTTTTCATATGCTATCCCTTTAAGGCTGTGCAGTGACAAAACTATTTACCATTCCACTTCAAGCTGGAAGGAGGAGTAGGTTTGGAGTTGAAATATACTGACCTTCATGACTTCTGCATGACCTTCAGATTTCCAGAGTTTAGTATCTTGATTCAAGCACTACTAAAACTCATTTCTGTTCCGTTTAAAATCTGAGAACAGTAAAGGCCTATAGCTAAGCATTCAGATCAGCCCAAACCACTATTTTCTGCAAATGAAACATACGTTCTCTCCTTCTGTCGGGGTCGTGATAGATTGTATCACACACTTCAATACACTACATTATCTTAATATTGTGTTTTACATTTGTAATATTACTTCTGTGTTTAATTAGTAGTGCACCATGTTGATAAGACTGGCTCTTCACAGAAGTAAAGTATGATAGTGGCTCTTGACTTACCTTAAATCTCTGATTGTGAAAATCCCTTGGTTTTTCAGATAGACGATATAATTCATAACAGTGCTATTTCTCAAGCCAGATACAATTAACAGCCAACTGGATATATACAGCGACTTGGCCCTCCTTCAAAGTTAGCTTTACAGCTGTCTCATGGCTACAGCTGGTACTTTCCACAGTAGATGATGATTTGTTTGAAGACTCAAACTGTGAGATGCTGTAATTAAGAGACAAGTGGAGGATTTGTGGATAGATATCTAAATAGATTTGGATGATTGAGATGTATCACAGAAACAAGATGCTCCTGAATTGGTGACTTGGGGGAAGTATAAAAATCTTATCTAAGATATTATTATCTGTCACAAGTCTCATCAAAATGAAACGGAAGTGTGTCAGACTATTGCTATCTGAGTATTTCCTTAAGGTTATATTAAACATGTTAATTTTTAACATGTCGCAGAAACTTTTTACCTGAGGAGCAGTAACTGACTTGCTTTCATGTTCCCATACACTTATTTGATATTGCCATACTGGGAGCTCCCTTGTACATGTGATTCTCCTATCTATGGCTGAGTGCCTGAGTAATGGCCTTGGTCTCCTCTGATGTGATTTCTAGTTTCTTCCCCTGCAATATCAGGTGTGTACTTAGTGTGTACTAAATATATAAATCCAAATATGCGCTCAACTTCTTTTCTTACAGGTGAGAGCTCAGAGCATCTCCAAGAGCTTCATTTGATATAAGCATCAGATACGGATGAAAAGCATTGCTTAAAATCAGTTATGTTTGGCTTTTGTGTTATCTTAAGACTCACGGGTTTTGTGTTGGTGTTTACAGTGGCATACCCAGAATAAGTAAAACATACACCATCAGCCTCTTTTACAGTGAGACACAGAACAGTTTTGGAAAGTATATGTGCAGCTGCAGTTAAAGCATGAGGATAAATGTAGCATATATGCCAGATGGAAAAACCTTATGACTTGGGAGCTGTGAACTATCATTTAGTAGTCAGTGGCAATTCTGTCTGAAAGCAGCATTTCTACTTGGCTGTAAAAATACTGTTAGGTGTGAGTAGCTAGGGAGCAGTGAAGTGAGTGTGTCAGTTAAGGACCAAAATAAGCAAGAGTTCCTTAAAGAAACTCCCTAAAGGCTAAAGATGCTATATCTTACCTCTGAATGAATAATACACGATGCTTTTCAAACCCCTTGTACAGCATTTCAACTTCTTTCTTTTTCCTCTTGCTTGTCTATGTTCACTTTTGTAACTTCAGTAGGTTGCCTCTGAAGCTTTGTGTTAGCTTCGTATCTCGGTGGTAATAGTGACTTCTTCAAAGGGCATGTTAAACAAAGCAAAGGTGGTGAGTACCAGTAGTGGAGGATTAATTTGAAGTTAAAAGAGGAGAACCAAAAAATCAAGATTTGTCCTCCTAATGAACTAGGAAAAACATCTTAGTATAGTAATTCGTCAGATCTGGCATAATGGAAGTTAAGTTTTCAGCAGAAGGAGGTATTCCTTGCTATAAACTATATAAATAACCCATGATCCGTAATATCTTTGAGCTAGTTTGTGGTTTTGGAAGAAGTAGAATCTTCCTCTTAGATATCTTTTAAAGGAATAATACTTACCTTGCTTACAGCACCATTAGTGAATATTCTAGGCATGTTTGATCTTGCTTTAATGTGCCTGGCCCAGTGCAGGCAACAGGCTTGTCACTGCACAGGAGATGGAGCTGGCAACAACTCTGTGACCTACAGCAGAAATGAGTATGATTGCCTCAAGTCACTTCCTGCTCTTTCTCCAGTACTGATGCATGAGGAGTTGTAAATTTAGTAAGAAGCACAGATGCTTTCAAAATACCCCAGAAGGAAATCCGTTCTGGTCCCAGACACGTGACTTACATTTTTATTGAATGGGAAAATTTTGTGTTACTTCAGTCAGTTGACTTCCTCCAGCACCAGAGTCCATGAGCAGAAATCACTGAACTACAGTAATTATCAACTCTTAGCGTAGAATGAAGAATGAATGCATAATAAATTAACCAGAAAACATGAAAACCAAAGCTAGCCAGTGTAAGAGAAGAACATGCTACTAAATATGCTCTCCAGAGACTTTGTGTTAAAACCTTACAAATCCATTTGCTTCCCTTACCAAAATCTAACAGAACTCTTGCTTGTATGCTGATTTAGTAACTCCATGCTTTCGAACAGTATTTCATTTTTTCTTGTGGACTTCATAATCTTCCACAAAGCATGTGGATGCACAGCCTAAATCTCACCAAGTTGGCTTTCATGGCTTTTAGACACACAGAGCTGAAACTTAAAATGTGCTACCAAACTGGAAAAAAATTTCCTCTTCCCCTACTGCTTAACTTTTTTTTTTTTCCCAAATAAAAAGGTGGACTTCAAGCTTAACCTAACTGAAGCTCACAGTAGCAGGAAGAGTAAAATATTTGAGTGACAGAAGCAGAAAAAGCCTTCTCCCCATTGTGGTATCCCTGATTTGTCTTTCAGCCCTGGGGAAGCTGTGATGTCAGGATAGCTAAGGTTCTTTTAGTCTGAGCTGTATAAATCTTTGACAGCTTAAATATCTTCAGCTAACCTGGGTAAACAGTCTAAAATAAAAGTTAGCAAGCAGGAGCAAACTTTTGCATAACACTCATTGTCATGCTTTAAATATCAATGTGTTGGATTAATAAGGTTGCTAGATAAAAGGAAATAATTTTCATTCCAAGATTTTTCTGTAAGTGTAAATTCTTTAGTTCTGTAGCAGCTTTTTATATTTTGCTTACATTTGCATAAATGCACAAAACACTTAAGGATTGCTTTAGGTTTTGAAGAGACTTAGGAAAGCTGAGTAGTAAGTATGTACAAAATACCCATTGGGGTCAGATCAATAGTCTGTCTGTGGCAGCAGTGATGAGAGATGCTATTTAGGGACCGAAGAAGCACAGATGTTTGTGGGCCACGTCCCTTCTGTTCCTCTGCCAGCCACAGCACTGAGATCAGGAATGTTGGAAGATACATCCTTGCCTTTTCTTTTTCCCGTCTTTTTCAAGAAGTGTGGGCAACAAGTTCACAAACAATGGCTTTTCCTAAAGGTACCTGCATAAGATTCTTGACTGTGGGTCTTTTTTCCCCCCCTTCTTCTCCCACGTTCCCCAAGTAAGATTACAGGTAGTATTTATAACATGTAATCAAAGTGTTAGGTACTAGCAGTACCTAATGTCTCATCTGCTTTTTTTGTGTTTTTTTAAACAGGAAAATGAACAGAACTTAACTGCATTTTAGGACTTGGCTCCTGATGGGCTGGATTTTGTCTAGGCAGGAGTTTTTGAAGATTCACGCAGTGAAAGAAGCANAGCTCTCTTCTTCACTTCTTTGAAGCTGGAGAGCTCTGCGATGTTACACTGAAGGTGATACTGTCACACATCCATTGCATTTAACAGTCTGAAGATTAATCTATGAATAAGCATGTTGGAGGTGGCTGTGAATTTGGGCAGGGGCATGGAAGCCATAGAATACCTGTTGGATCTGAGGCATCTCTAGATATGCTCATGTGTTGTTTTTTTTTTTTTTTTTTCCTTTGTTAGGAAGTTTACAATTAAAAGTTAAACAATTAAGGATTTAACACTCTGAGNCAGTGATGAGAGATGCTATTTAGGGACCGAAGAAGCACAGATGTTTGTGGGCCACGTCCCTTCTGTTCCTCTGCCAGCCACAGCACTGAGATCAGGAATGTTGGAAGATACATCCTTGCCTTTTCTTTTTCCCGTCTTTTTCAAGAAGTGTGGGCAACAAGTTCACAAACAATGGCTTTTCCTAAAGGTACCTGCATAAGATTCTTGACTGTGGGTCTTTTTTCCCCCCCTTCTTCTCCCACGTTCCCCAAGTAAGATTACAGGTAGTATTTATAACATGTAATCAAAGTGTTAGGTACTAGCAGTACCTAATGTCTCATCTGCTTTTTTTGTGTTTTTTTAAACAGGAAAATGAACAGAACTTAACTGCATTTTAGGACTTGGCTCCTGATGGGCTGGATTTTGTCTAGGCAGGAGTTTTTGAAGATTCACGCAGTGAAAGAAGCAGCAGCCAATGGCTTCAGAATCCATGGTCCCAGAGCAGGCAAAACAACATCCAATAAAGGGAAAAAGGCGGCAGCAGCAGCAGCAGCAAACTAGGTCTTCCAACAGTGATGGTGAAGATGACACCTTTGTATTTGAAGCAAATGAGGCTTGGA
>VYZW01051549.1:5434-20884 GCA_013401315.1 Balaeniceps rex
AAGTGGCGGTTTAGTATTTCCGTGCTTTTCAGGAAACTGTGGAAAACTGACTTCCCATCTTTCTCAAGTAAAGAACTTGTGTTAAACTCCTTGCGAGAGTGCAGTTGTAACAATTTCCTGCACAAGCATAATTTTATACTTCCCCTGCCTTACATTTAGTGATCTATGTATGAATAAATTTTTGAAGTTACTAAAAGTCAATGAAAGAGGGGGAGCAGGGAAAGGGGGTTATATTGCTGGTGGAGAGCAGTTTCCAGGTGTTCTGGATGTTATTACAACCCAAGAAAAAAAAGACAAAATTGGTAATAGAAAGGAGGTGGAGAGTATTTGGGCATTTCAATTAACTTCCAACAATCAATCTAAGATTTAAAAGTGGATCCTCTAGTCAGGACAGTGAAAGGAAGCCCATTACCTAGCTATTTACTGGTGAAGATCTGCATATCTCAAAGGTAATTTCCTATCTAGTAATTTCCTATCTTTAATCCCTTACAACGTTTGGGAAGTGTTAGTGAAGATCTTTATGAGTTGATGTTTCCAGATTTTTACTGCTAAAAACCCAATAATACATGTTTATAGCATAGCCATTTGAACTGATATTCCCTGGGGGGGGGAAGAACATGGTCACACTTAAGAGCTCCTGGTTTTCACACAGTTCACTGAAGCAGGCAGCATTTCAGCATTTTTCTTTTCCTGTACAAGGGCATTGTATGCAGGCAACAACTAAGTCTTGATTTGTGTGTAACTTCCAGCTTTCATCTCACCCTTGTTTTTTGTTCTTCCTCTTCTGATATGCACTTCTCTTTCCTTTCCTTTCTTCTGTTGGTGAGAACTGGTGGTTGTGAGAATGAGCTGGGGCAGACTCCTCAGGGTGCTGGGGAGTAACAGACAAACAGCAGATATGACTCTTATTTAGGCTAGTGATAAAAGAAGTGGGCTACATCATTGAGAAGATTAGCTCTCTTCCTTTATTAGAGCCTTCTTAAGCAGGCTGCATTCTGGTAGCCTGTTCCCCAGGATATATTCCACCACCACCACCCTCGCCTTCCCCCTACCCCTTCCTACTATGGAAACAGCTAGTTAAGGTTTTGCTGGTACAGCTTTCCTGTTTAAGAGGTGAAGAATTGCACTGTTACCGCCACAGCTGTGCTAACCTTAACCTTAAAGCAAAATCTTATTCAGAGATTCACCTAAAGTTTGGGGAGATGATGTGTGATGTGGAAAGAATAGTTCTTCACGCAATACCTATTTCCGTGTTTTTCCACTGAGTCTTCATTAAGGTGTGCCTGTAAAGTCATTGTCAGCACCCTAACTTTTGAGGCTCCCCTCTGCCACCTCTTTTAGGGGGTGAGGTGGGGAAAGGGACAGAACTGAATACTAAGATCAATTCACAGCAGAAATTATGTGAATATATTTTTACACAACTGGATGCAAAGTTAGGATTGCTTCTGTATCCTGTTTACATGATAGTGCGACTTGAATAAAGATTTTTGTCCATGATCAAAGATGATTTACAGAACCATTTAGACCTTGCAGAGAACGGCCTTCTTTGCAGGTACCATGGGAGGTTGTGTTCATAAGGAATGAAGCATAAACATCTTTCATTCAACCACAGGGACTCCTGTAAGCTTTAGGTGACACGTCTTGGCCTCAACTTTACGTAAAACACTGTACCGCCTTCATGGTCTGCTCTCTGAAACAGCATACTGAAATGAAAACTTGATTTCCCAATGAAGGAAAAATGTTATATAGGTAAAAGGGATAAGGATGTTTTCTTCAGAGTGAACAATAAATCACTTTTTAATTCCCTGAATGACCAAAACAGCCTGACTGTGACAGTGTTCAGCAGATTGAGATACGCTGCCGGCAGTGCTGTGCCCCCCGTAAGTTAGATACTCTCATAAGTTGGATGTGCAACTTGCTTACTAGAAAGCTCAAAATTGCATGTACAAGTAATCTCTGTTCTGTGTCTAACCATTCTTTCAAATTTAGGAAGCTTTATTTCCATATATACATATATATTTGTGTGCATTGATTAATTTTTGAACATCAAAATACTTTGGGACAGTCTAATCTGGGCAACAGTCAACCTTGTAGTCTATAGTGGCTTGTCAAAGAGTAACTCTGGAGTTTTGTATTCATATCTAATCGCATGTTTCTCGCTTTTTAAGCTGAATTATGACAGAATTTGTCTTTGTTTTTTAACAATTCTGAGGTATGCTATCCTTAAAATTATGATTTTGATACGTGTATCTGGATAAAAGTATTTTCTGCAAGTCTTCATGGCCACCACATTCAACTCTAAGCATCTTCAGAAAGCACATTCGTACTTTTGGTGGCTGACTTGCCAATAACCTTTCCGACAAGCCTGGCATGGTTTGAATCAAATTTGCTGGCAGTTACCAGAAGGATGTTTTATTGGTAGTCTTCTCACGGTGGTAAAGTGTTTTCAGTTTGTGGGTATTGGAGGATGGTTACACAAAGAACATCTTCAGTTCAGAAAGTTTCTCCTCTGTGCTTTTCTTGTGCTTTGTCTCTGTCCTATTTAAGCTGAGTAAGAAATGAAAGTTTGTCTCCAGGCTCTTGCTGTGTTAGTATCTAGCTGTGCATTTTACTGGCTGTAGTTTTAGACTGCTGCACTGCTCCCTTACAGAACTGAGGGAATTGAGAGAGGAAAGAAGCTATTGTCTGGCTGAAATATCTAGTTTAAATATTTTATACCAGGTGATGCAGTTCCATCAGCCTGTAATGCAGAACCAGAGGGACTTAAACTCTGTTCACTCCAATGCACATTCACTCAAATATCAATACTTGAAATGCCAGCATTAGCTGGCTGATTATCAGAGCACTGTTATGAGAAATTAACAAATCTTGTGAGAGAATTGCAGTTTTGTGGGACACTGAATTTGATAGTTCCTGCCAACTAACAATCGTCAACTCTTGCTGGGTTCTCATAAGCCCTGTTTCTCATAATCCCTATTCAGTGTCTCTCATTTTAATGTTGTCCTCAGAATATCTTTCTGAGGTAGGCAAGTGTAATACCTATTTTACTGAGAGATTAAGAGATTTGTTCAAGGTCATACAAGGAATCTGTGACAGAACCGTAAATGGAACCGAAATCCATCAAGCCTTAGCCCAGTGTGTTGCCCATAAAATAATATTTTTATTATTATTATTATTATCCAGTTAGATTTGAAATTAGATTTGAATGAGGGGTGCTTTACTTCAAGAACATTGAAGTTGAGCAGGGGTCCTTGATAATGGCAGTAAAATGTAAATTTTAGGTCCTAAATTCCTGAGGGCAGGTGGATACTTTCTGAGGATTCTTCAAAATTTAACCAACAACACTGCCAAGTCTGTAGTGCATATATTTATTTTGATCTTGGGAACCAAGGAACTTGGCTTTAAAAGTGGAGCATGATGGCATCTTTGGATAAAATAAAGCATGTTCTTTTATCGGTCTTCTGTATTACTGGAATAGGCCTACATCTTCATTTTGGCTAAGAGTCCTGATTTTAATGAGAAGATTTGTCGAATTTGAGCTGTCCCTTGGTAGGTGAGGAAGTTTTGTCATTAACCTGCTCAGAGTTACAACTTACTTTATTGTGCTGGTTGATATGCTCGTGCTGCTCTGCACATAGCTGTGTAGTTCTTCTGTGATGGAGCAGTAAGGTGGGAATGTGGCCTGGCTGGCACAATACAAGGTAGCTTGCAGGTTTAGGAAAGGTGATTGATTGCACACAATAATTCTTGAAATCGGAGATAGTGAAATCAAATCATGCCACCTGTGTTTGCTTCACTGTTCATCTGGTAACTAGATTACATCCAGATATGCCTTTTCTCCTCCCTACACTTGACCTCTCAAGTCTATCTTACTGATTTACAATTTGGTAAAGTGTTAGACTACCCCAGTTTTTCTCCCACTGAGGTTCCACCTCTCTCTTGAGTCATCAAATTTGGAATCTGAACCTTTCTCCCCATGCCTGTCAGTTGTTTTGCATGTTTCCTACACAGCTGTTATCCCTGAATTTTTCATTTTTCCAGTTTCAGATTTTAACTATTCTAACCCTTTACAATAAAAACAATAATAATGATTAAAAAAAAAAATCCAAAGTAACCTTCCTGCAAAAATCAGATAAATAACTGAACAAAAGCAGTCCAGTGTAATCCAAAAGCCTAGATTTGGCAGGATGATTAATCTGTGGGGTGTCAGTGACAGTGAATAAAGATATTAGACTCGGTCTCTGTATTTGCCATTTCTCCATCCTTAATTAGGAAATGCTACAACTTGCTCTTTCTTCCGGCTCCTGCTTTTTGCTCTTAAATGCTATGCTTTAAAGGGAGTGCTGCTCCTCAGTGAAAGCCCAGGGGTCTCCCTGCATCACACCCAGGGCACAATCAGAAGGGCTGGAGGGACGTTGCGCTAGACAGCAGGCGTCTTGTCGGGTCTCCTGTGTGTGCTCAAAAGAAAGGAACTGGCATGGAGATTAGAGGACCAGCTCTGCCTAGAGCTGCCTCTCTGCGGTTGCAGTTAATCCAGCGCCCTAAAAGGCTCCGACTCTGTAACAGAGCTGAGTTTGGAAGGTTGTGGAGGGAGGGTTTGGTTTTATTACTTTTAGTTGCATTTGAACTTTGCCTTTTTGTGCTACTTTTTGATTTTATATGTGTCACAGGACTGCTGTTTGTAGCAGTTTGTCTTTTAATATGGTTAGTAGGGTGATTTTAATGATTAATCCACAAAACAGTGCTACAAGTGAAATTGGGTAAATATTAATAAAAAATGATCATTCACTGAAGCCAGTGAATATTTTTTATTTACTTTAAAGGCCTGGGATCAAGCTCATAACTTTTTGAGAAGCGATTCAGGTCAAGCTTTCAGTAATTCCTAGTATATTAAAGTGTTGCATAGTGCAGAAAGGGAATCATAGAATCATAGAATCATTTGGTTGGAAAAGACCTTTAAGATCATTGAGTCCAGCCATACCTGTCCACTGCTAAACCATGTCCCTAGGCACCGCATCTGCATGTCTTTTAAATACCTCCAGGGATGGTGACTCAACCACTTCCCTGGGCAGCCTGTTCCAATACTTGACAACCCTCTCCATGAAGAAGTTTTTCCTAATCTCCAATCTAAACCTCCCCTGGCGCAACTTGAGGCCATTGCCTCTTGTCCTATCGCTTGCTACTTGGGAGAAGAGACCAACACCCACCTCGCTACAACCTCCTTTCAGGTAGTTGTAGAGGGCGATAAGGTCTCCCCTGAGCCTCCTCTTCTCCAGGCTAAACAACCCCAGTTCCCTTAGCCGCTCCTCATAAGACTTGTTCTCCAGACCCTTCACCAGCTTTGTTGCCCTTCTCTGGACATGCTCCAGCAACTCAATGTCCTTCTTGTACTGAGTTGCAGAGTGCATCGGTGTAGGGTCTTGAAGGGGTCAGCAGAGCTGGGGGGAGGTGTGTGGCAACAGCAGTTTGGAGGTGATCTGGTTCTGTTCCTGTCCTAGGGGGGCGTAGTGGAGCCAGCGCTTTTCACCACTTTTCTGCACGAAGACTATGTAATATTGTATTGTAAGGCAGCTGTGCTGCTCACTGGGCACTACACAGATGCCTCCAAACAAACTGTGGTGTTGTGCAAGCACATTTGTAGTGCGTATTTGCTTCTGCTTTTTGTTCCCATCCCATTATGTAAATTTTTTATTTTGATTGTTCTCTCCTGTTCCAGTAGCTTTCGCTTGATGAGCTGTAGTGATTTGAGGAGATTATCAATTTCAGGATTTGAGACAGGGGTCTCGTATCTGAGGTTAGCATTTTTGCACCCAGAAAGTTGCATTTCTCTTGTTGCTTGGCAGTGGAATGGCAGTGACAATTGTCTGTAGTCACAGTAAATAGTCCATTCAAAGTTACATTTTTGAACTGGTCCTTCATTTGCCCTCAAAAATAATCTGTAAAATCAGAGACCTGTTGTTCCTTTAATTCTTTTCCTTCATATAAGTATTCTGTGATTCCTCTTCTAAAAGGCTTACAAGGATTACTGAAGATACTGACCCTTCTGTAAATAGCTTTAACACAGATTTTTAAAAAATTGTATACATAATACGTTGAAATTAATCTTGGTGACTAAATGCATATGTAATTCCTTCCCTTCCCCCTGCCTTGTCCTCTTCAGCTCAAAGATTCCCTTTTACTTGTGATAATTTCTTGTAAGTTAAGAGCTAGTTTTTTTTTTTTTGGATGGGCTGCTTATGTCCTTTGACTAGAATGAGGCCGTTAATGTAGCGGATGCTATCCAATGGCCTGCAGTAGTATGAATCAAAAATAATTATTCAGTGTTATATGGTTGCCAGTAGTAGGTACACATATGTTTGAGTGTGTGCACAGGGTTTAAATGAATTTGATATACTTAATTTTTTTTAGTGGTATGCAGTGACTTGGAAACATATTTTAGTTGCATATTTTAGTGTTTTAACAGATGCATACGTGACACAGGTGAAATTCATTCTGAAACTTGCCAAACTCTACTTCGGTTAACTGCTCCGTAAGGACCTGGAAGACAGTGGTTTGTGATGGGATGTTAAAACATGGATACTGATTCCTGGGGGCAATGGGAATTTTCTGAAAGACTATGGAGATACAGAATCTCAGCAGATCACCCTTCCTGATATGACACTAAAAAAATAATGGAAGCAATTACTATCCTTGACAGAAGTGCTAACTACTTACAAACACTGTGCTCATCCGCAGGATATCACCTGTTATGGAACCTTCTGAGTGAGGTGTCATAAAAGCCTAACTCATGCTACACTGGAATCTCTACCAAGCAAAGAAGTTACCTCTGTTCAACATGGCTCAACAGGATTACGTCACTATGAGGTCTTTTGGCAAAACAACAATGACAAATGCTTAGAGTTTCTTGGTGATTGCTTGGTGATAGTTTGGACCTATAGGTATATTGTTATTAAAGCAAGAATGACTCAGGGTTGTAGGCTGTGAATCTGCAAAAATGAATGTGGGGCTGTTAGTTAACAGTAAAGATGTTTTTGTTTTTATCCACCAAAAAAAATCACAAATGGCACTTACAAAAGTGGTCCACTGTAAGGAAACTCTGCATTTCCCTCAGTGGGATAGGATTTAAAATAACCCTCAAAAGCTCTACTGTTATAGAAATAGATTTCTCTTTGTAGGTAGCTAATGAATAGGTATCTAAAATGTGTCTAGTCTACAATATACTTAGAAAATTATTCTGGTAATTTGTATTTATATTTTTTGGCTGGGAAAAGTATTATTTTACATCCTGTAGAGATGCTTTTGCTTTTATCCATTCAGTCATGTTTCATTACATAGAACTGAGAATTAAAGCAGGAAACGTACCTGTGAACTGTGTGAGAAATGCACCTTGGGCATTGAGAACTATGAACGTTGTCTTTCCCATACAGTCACTGGTTGATTATGACTGGTTTTTAAACTATAACATAGGTGAACTGGCAGTTACTTCTGAAGTTAACCTTGTACCTGTGTCCACTGCATTTACTATTGACAGGTCCTAAGATAATAAAATTTATTTTAAACTTCTTGAATATTCAGAATTGTGCTGTACTAAGAATGTACTTATGTCTCATGTTCACAAGCATAATAAGGGTTATGGGTAGCCCGCAGTAGGCTCTGCAGTATTATAAGAGAAAGGTTGAAGTAAAATGAAAAAACAGTATTTGTGTGGAGGTGAATTGTCTAGATGAAGCAGCTTTTTTTTTTTCCCCCTTCACCTTCCAAAAATCATGTTGAAGCTGAATAATGTTGTTCAAGTCTGAATCAAGACTGGAATGCTGAATTTTGGATGACACCATTTAGTAAATTTTTCTTGTTACCATGTTATTTCATCCATATTTATTACTTGAGTTTGCGGGTGTACTTACTATTCCTGTTCATTACTGTTTAGAGAGTGAGTCTTACAGTAATAAAGATATAACCCTCCACTTATTTTCATGTATTCAGTACAGAATCATGTTTAAAGACTTGCATTTCTTTAAATGGAGTTATTTTTCACGAGAAACTATTAAGTTCCTTCTTTTCTTACTCTTAAGTAATCAAAATTCTTTGATGATAGACTTCCACATTTTTTGCAGCAATTATTTTTTCTTTTTTTACTGTTATGTTTTATTGATATTTAATGTCAATATTCATGACTTAGTTCTAGGCCTTTCTTGCTAAAGCCAGGGAAGAGATTGAGGTAGTGATAAAGTACATCCTTTAAATCTGTAAAGCAAATAGAGGAGAAATTGGAAGTTATGATTGGAACACGGTTCAGCTGATTGGTTTTACTGGTACCTTAGAAATCTAATGGATTTCCCAAAATGTCTAACACAAATGGAGTAATAATTTGTTAATCACGTTAACTATTTTGATCTCTCACATGCCGTCCCACAAACTGTTGAACAGTTGATTCAAATCCAATCAAATTTATTTCTTTTGTTGTTGTTCTTTTTCTTGAATTACAAGGGCCTCTATAGCTGTCAAATAAAGTGAGACACTTGGTATGTTCCAGAGACTGCTGAAAAGTGATTGACTTGTGATTTAGAATCCATTACTCTTTCCTATCCTTTTTTTTTTTTTAAAATATAAAATATATTCAAATGATCTTAAGGTTTGCAATAAGTGTGTAGAACTCACAGTGCAGGAAGTGGCTATTTTTATTCATGGAGTGATTGTGGGACTGTATTGTGGTGGCTTCATGAACTTGCTTCTCAACTGACATATGGTGAGTTAATAAATAGGTTGTTGGTTGAAACTTCTGAGTCAGTAAAGTCCAATTTTGTCAGAGCAGAATATTTTTTCCTTCTTTTTTTCTCACTGTGTTTACAAGTTTGCATTTTTTTGGGTTGGTTTGTTTTTTTTTTTTTTAATCCTGACCTTTATCCAAACAGTAAATGTGGGTAGTCAAGTAGAAGGGAATCTAGGCACTCACTGGTTCTAACCCTTCCATTTTGGAATCAAGATGCATACTCTTCTGCTGTAGCCCTTGTGTGTCTGGGCTTTGTGCCTCTCTGAGTGTATAGAGAGGCTTTATGTTGCCATAGTTCCTGCTTTTGAAATAGATAGGCTGGAAGATTTATCTAGGGAAGAGTAAAAATGGAAATGTTTCTATGCCCACCAATGCAGGTTGATGGGTTGTTTTGCTTTGTTTTGTTTGTTTGTTTTCTTAATGCCTATAAGAGAAGAGGGTGATTTTCTTCAGGTTCTGGGTCTAATCTTTTATTTTACCTGAAAGGTACAATTTTTAACTGTTGCAAGTTACAGGAAAAAGATTGAGAGCAAAGTTTTGAGATTCCCATTTTTTTAAATTCTAAAGAGTACTTCAAAGATTAGTGCTGAACTCTTTATTTTTAAGGCTAATTTAAGTGCTAAATGTAATTTGAACAGCTTTAAATAATGCATATTATATTTAGACCCTCACATTTTCAAAGGTAGACAACAGCATTGCTCCGGTACCTTACCGTAGGTCCTGGTTTGTTAAAGGGTTTGAGTGGTGGTGACTCTGGGATAGACTATGAACTATGCAGTCATTGAGAGTTTTACGTGACCAGGACTTCAGAGAGAGGCCATCCCCTGAAGTGCATAAATATAAGTTTAGGTGTTCATATTGAATGGTCTAGCATCTTCATAATATGCTTGGGAACATGGTACGGTCAGGAGAGATTATTGTTACTGAACAAAATATACGTGGTAATTTCAAAACACTCTACATTTCAAATGTCTTTTTCATTTCTCTGGATGTCATGTATATCCACATCAAGCACAGTTACCTCACTTTCTCGTTTTACTGATGGAGAAGCAAACCTCTCTATCATTTAAATGTTCTTTATTCCAAACTGTATTTGAGATGGGGGTGGGATCTAATGAGGTTAAAATTCATGTAGCCAGGCCAGTGAGGGATGTTTTTGGTTTCCTTAACTTAGTTAATCATCTACTGAATTAAATCATATATAATCTGGCTGCATCAGGAATTTTGTTTTAGTAAGGATTTCAGGAATAACTCCTCAACAGTATCTGAATACCCCAGATAGCCTTTGAGATAAGGAACTTCCCCTTCCACCATTGTAAATGTTGTGGAATTACTATAGATTGGATTTGCACATCTGTGTTATTTTAGATTTTCTTTAAAAATTGACCAGGGAAATAACACTAGCAACTGATTTTGAATTCAAATTTTCCATACAATTAAGGATTTTAGATGAAATATATTGATTAAATAGTCTTTAGTTTTAGTCTTTAGCGTCATAGAAACTCCATAGTTTGATAGCATGAAATTCCTTTATTGAGAACAATAATTCCTCAAGTTTCTTCTACTCACTCTTTGTTTCAAGTTACTGTAAGAATATTGCTAATTTATTTTTCTTGAATCAACAATTATGTGTAAAACCGCAGTAGCACTAGTGTTTATTTGTTTTGTAAGGTAGGTTTGATACATAAATAAAATTAAAATTTAGCTCAGTTTCCTTTTTTTTCCTAAATTATGTGTTAAATTGGTAGATTATTAAGTTTGGAAGGAAAGACATCTGATATTACAAAGCAAAACAATGATTTCACTTAAGTTACTTTAGCAAATAATTGGTATAGTTGGTCTTTTTTCAATTGCTTAATAAATGAAAGAACTCCATGGGAATATTTTCAAACAGACTAAGATTTGGTGTCCTGAGTTCTGTTCATTTTTTGTCTGATTTTACTTGTCATTTTGAGCAAGATATTTAACTCCTCGGTTTTTGTTTACCAGTCCTTAAAAAGGAGAATAAAACTTACGTATTTACTTGAACTCACCAAATGGTGTTTGTCTGTACACACCTGAGGTATTAGTTGTTAGAAAACCTTTAGAAAGTAGGTGCTAAAGAATGCATGTGATTTTCATTATAACACAAGTTCTAGAATAACTCCCAGGTAGAATTAGGTTGGAAAGAGCAACTTACTGTTTGAAGGCAATTTGGGAGCAATTTTCTTGGAAGTATAATACTGCAGGAATGTAGTTCAGTATTAGAGTAGGAACCTCTCTGCTTTGTCGGCATAATGATGAAAATTATGTGGATATTTAAAATGAGCAGAGGACGTGCATTTGGAAACTAATTGAGAATTGATAGCACTTGTTGCTCAGTTTGTTCTTGTGGAGCACCAGGTTATTCTTACAGGAGAGCAGAGAGGAAAAAAAGCCAGAGATTAAGCTTCTATAACTACTCAGGAAGCAAACTAATTGTGGGATTTCCTAATTATTTGAATTAGGGTTTGTTGTCTGCTGTTGATATTCTCCTTGAATATTATATAAAGCTGATTTAAATAATTGAACACTTTTTAAGTTTAGAGGCAAGCTGGGGGAAAAAAATGAAGTTAAACACCTTCATGTTTTGATTAGGGCATTTCAAACAGTATCAACCCTGAACATAAGCTGTTTATATATATGATATTTTTAAGAAGTAATTTTAAAATGTTTTTCCAATTTTGTGATACCTTTTCCATATACCCCCATGTTGTGAGATTCAATGATGATTATGAATAATACATTATAACTGATACATTAAGGTGAGAAGTGCTTTCTTCTTGCTACAGAAAATAAACTATTCCCACTGAAACACCACCAGCCTCAGCTAATTTGTGGTTGTCCCTGTGCCTCTTGGGAATCCTGAGCACGGACCAAGTCAGGTCTTGAATAAGATATGATTTATGTTTATATGCTATATTCGTCATAAATGTAAAGAGTTTTATTTCTGTGGACATCAGGTTACAGTGGATAGGGTTTAGATAAGATGATGAAATATTGTGTAACAACTTATTTTCTGATCTGTTTCTTTCAAAGTCTAGTACACTATGCAATGTAGTATATACTACAAGGAAGTTCAGTGTGCTTTAAACTGGATGTTAAGTCTGATGTTTGATTCTGCTCAATGCTGTAGCCTAATTCTGTTCCCACTACTTTGTTTCTTCCAGGACATGAGAGACTGCTCCCACGATGGCACAGATTTGTGTGAAAGATTTTGTTGAACACTACATGACTCTTAAATGCTAAAAGCAGAAGGCACTAGCTGGTAGCTCAGTGTGGAGCAAAAATTTTATTTTAAACTTCAAAAATAATTATGTCAAAGAAAAGTCGTGCCAAGGGAGAGAAGTCCGACATGGAGATTGAAGCCCTGCAAGCTGCTAATGAGGAGCTACGAACTAAACTAACCAACATCCAGATAGAATTTCAGCAAGAAAAAAGCAAGGTACTTATCTATCTATATTTTATGATCATTCTTCTTAACAGTAGCACTGTTAGAAACCAGCAGAGCTTGAGTCTCAAACTAATGCACTACTAAAATGCATTAGCCTTAGAAGAAAAATGTGACAAGGAAGTGAAATCAGAAGAACCACTGATGAACTGAAATTGGTGCCAACTATTTTAAATAATGTGCAAAAGGAAATAAATATCCCCAGACATCCAGTCACTGAAATTTGCAGTCACAGCAATACAAATGGCACTAGCGTAGTGTGACTTAAAGGCAACAAGGGAGTTTTGTGTTTGATCTTAGCACTGAAAACTGTATGTTGTGAAAAGAAGTGTCTTCAAGGTCAAACATCAGCACCATATTCAAAGCGTGTCACTTTAAATGCCTTCGGAGAATGTAAATTAACTGGAAATCATCTGTGTAGGAGTCCAGATTTGTTTTGCTGAGGTTATGTGTGCCATTGCTGTGAGCTGTTCAATGATGCATCTGATTGCTAATGAAACAGATCCATTAATATCTCTCTATCTAGCACATGTTCAACAGGTATTTGAGTAATCAAGAGAACACTTAGGAGAAATTGTTCATTCAATAAATACGTATATATTTATAAAGATTAGCATTTACTTTTATATATCTCTGTAGCAGTTTAAAATATGGACAAGCCAATAATATTATTTCTATTCTACTAGTTTATTAATCTCAATTAGTGCATTTGACTTTGCACAAGACAGTCCTGGAGGTGAATTTGTGTGGAGATGGATTTATCTGTGTTTGTTTGGTGATACAGTAGTTGCAAGAGTCTCAAGGACTTAACCAGTGGAACAAGTATGCACTGAAAACATGTGTTCACTTTATATAACAGAGCTTTGTTCTAGCCTTGTTTCTTTATATCGGTGTAAAATTTGGAACACCTGAATAATGATATTCCTATATGTTCTAGTTTCTTTAATAACCTTGTGTGATACTCAGCTTTGAATGGTCTTATTTTTCATATTTTAATTAAAAAAGCAAACAAAAAAATCCCTACAAATACAATATTCAGAATTTTTTTTTTTTACAGAGGAAAAAGAAACAATAAAGCCTTAATTCTTGTTTGACTGATACAATAAGTTCAGTATGTATCAGCCAATTAAATTTGTGTTGCCTTGGAAATTTTTATGCAAAAAGTCATATCTCTTACGGGTCAGCAGTATTAATGAGTGAACAGAAAAGTCAGGGTTTTTTGCTATTTAGCTTCCTCATCCAACTTCTCCTACTCTTGTTTGATATAATGAGAATGAATTATAAAACGAGAGTGGCACAAGCTACTTGCGCTTCTTAAAACCACACACCATGAAAGTTACTAGTTGCTGATACCCTCTAAAATTGAATTTACCAGCTGATGAGTTGTATTATTTCACTGTCATTTTTAGTGTCTCAGTGCTTCTGTTTGGAAAGAGACTTGTGAGCTGATAGTACACTACATTTGCATTAGTAAATTTTTCTTTTAGTTATTTTGTCTCATTTCCTATTTTGTTCTGTATCACTTTTTATGTAGAAATACAGATGTGAATTTTATTATCATCTTTTAATTGCATTAAAAAGATCGCATAATTATAAAGTTATCTTATACCTTGGACAGAAAAATTAATTAATTTTGAGTGTTTAAATTACTGAGATTCTAAAAAAATCTACAAAAAGATTACACGAAGCCTAAGAAGAGTTTAGCCTTGATATGCTTCCAAGTTTGATGCTTTACCTGTAACAGTGTCAAGTTTAACTCTGATTCACCTAAGAGTAAAGTGTAGCTACACAACCATGACAGCTGTAGGAACATTTTCTATAACTAATATGCTTACCTATATCCAGTCTGGTAATAGTTGCTTCAGTTTGGTTACCTGTTCATCTTTCTACAGTTTGAGAATTTCATATTTTCTGGAGTACTGAGGTTGTTATAGGAGACACATCTGTGTATTGTGCACATACATGTGCAGAGAAATGAGTGAGCTCATGTATGTAATGTGTAGGTGAATATGAAAGAGGAAATTACAGTGCTTTAGAGTGCTCTAAAATCCTAGTAAATATACAGTGCAGTCCGTAGTAAATTCTGCGGCATGTTGGAGCACATTTCTGGGAGTATGGGGGGGAAGAGGTCTTCAACCTCTTTCCCACATCTTTGCTGTGGTGTTTGCTCTAAATCATTTAACTAGAATTGAACCGTGTAGTTTATTTCCCACCATCAGGACAGCAGCCTGCTCTCTGTCTGTGCAGCAGTTATATAGGATGCCTTGACTGACAAGATGAGTAAATTAAAGCCATAGAGATTTTTTCCTCTTTAGACTGTAGCTTAAAAATGAGTGACAAAACCAACAGAAATTACGGCTTGGTATCAGAAAAGTGAGAACACTGTGCCTAGAGAATTCTAAATAAATTAGATGGCTTTATTGGCACAGAGGTAAGAGGGAATGTATTGAAGCTGCTAGAGAGACAGCTCTGTGGCCCACGGGACATAAACTGTATTAGGAAAGGTAACAAACTCTTGTGGGGCCAATTCATTTAATTTAATTCTCCTAAACTATTTTGTCCCTCACGTATATGCCTGTATTAATGATTTATCTGAGGAAGAACCTTCTAATTGATGAGAGACATCACAAATGGAAATTAGTCTTAACATAACTTCTGCCTGCAAAATACTGGTTTCTTTGAGATAAAATTATACCCAAGAGACATCCAAAACTTTGTGCATATTTTCACAGTTCATTTTGTTTCATAGAATCATAGAATCATAGAATGCTTTGGGTTGGAAGGGACCTTTAGAGGTCATCTAGTCCAACCCCCCTTGCAGTGAGCAGGGACATCATCAACTAGATCAGGTTGCTCAGAGCCCCGTCCAACCTGACCTTGAATGTTACCAGGGATGGGGCCTCCACTACCTCTCTGGGCAACCTGTTCCAGTGCTTCACCACCCTCATTGTAAAAAATTTTTTCCTTATATCTAGCCTAAATCTCCCCTCCTTTAGTTTAAAACCATTACCCCTTGTCCTGTCACAACAGGCCTTGCTAAAAAGACTGTCCCCATCTTTCCTATAGGCCCCCTTTAAGTACTGAAAGGCCGCAAGAAGGTCTCCCCGCAGCCTTCTCTTCTCCAGGCTGAACAACCCCAACTCTCTCAGCCTGTCCTCGTAGGAGAGGTGCTCCAGCCCTCGGATCATTTTTGTGGCCCTCTTCTGGACTC
>VYZW01051549.1:21631-32842 GCA_013401315.1 Balaeniceps rex
CTTGCACTTGGCCTTGTTGAACCTCATGAGGTTCGCACAGGCCCACCTCTCCAGCCTGTCCAGGTCACGTCCTGGATGACATCCCGTCCCTCAGGCGTGTCAACTGCCCCACTCAGCTTGGTGTCATCTGCAGACTTGCTGAGGGTGCACTCGATCTTGCTGTCTATGTCATTGATAAAAATATTAAACAGCACTGGTCCCAGTATGGACCCCTGAGGAACACCACTTGTCACTGATCTCCATTTGGACATCGAGCCGTTGACCACTACCTTCTGGATGTGACCATCCAACCAGTTCCTTATCCACTGAACAGTCCACCCATCAAATCCATATCTCTCCAATTTAGAGAGAAGGATGTTGTGGGGGACCATGTCAAAGGCTTTTTGGAAGTCCAGATAGATGACATCCATTGCCTTTCCCTTGTCCACTGATGCAGTTTCATTTGTTGTTGAGCCATTTAAATAAATTTCTCCTGTAAAATTGCTTCCCTCCATGCTTATGCGATACCTGATCCAAAATTGATACGTTTGCAGTTCTTTGAATATGCATCGTTGTGGATCTTGCTGATGGTGTTTTGGGCCTCTGGTGTACGAGCAGCTATATTCATTTATGTTGCCAAAGGGGTGAAGCAAAAGTTGCGGCCCTCCCTTAGTTCCCTTTTACTGCCTTTTGTTTTGGGAACACTTGTTTGATGTAGGGTACTGAGGGAGCTGGCGGAGAAGCTTGCCAAGCCACTCTCCATCATTTATCAGCAGTCCTGGTTAACAGGGGAGGTCCCAGAAAAGTGGAGGCTTGCCCATGTGATGCCCATCTACAAGAAGGACCAGAAGGAGGATCCGGGGAACTACAGGCCTGCCAGCCTGACCTTGGTACCAGGGAAGATTATGGAGCGGTTCATCTTGAGTGAGCTCAACAGGCATGTGCAAGTCAACCAGGGGATCAGGCCCAGCCAGCATGGGTTCATGAAAGGCAGGTCCTGCTTGACCAACCTGATCTCCTTCTATGATCAGGTGACCCACCTAGTGGATGAGGGGAAGGCTGTGGATGTTATCTACCTGGACTTTAGTAAAGCCTTCGACACTGTCTCCCACAGCATTCTCCTGGAGAAGCTGGCAGCTCACGGCTTAGACAGGTGTACTCTTTGCTGGGTAAAAAACTGGCTGGATGGCTGAGCCCAGAGAGTTGTGGTGAATGGAGTTCAATCCAGTTGGCGACCAGTCACAAGCGGTGTTACCCAGGGCTCAGTTTCGGGGCCAGCCTTGTTTAATATCTTTATCAATGATCTGGATGAGGGGATCAAGTGCACCCTCAGTAAGTTTGCAGACGACACCAAATTGGGCGGGAGTGTTGATCTGCTTGAGGGTAGGAAGGCTCTGCAGAGGGATCTGGACAGGCTGCATCGGTGGGCTGAAGCCAATTGTGTGAGGTTCAACAAGGCTAAGTGCCGGGTCCTGCCAGTCACAACAACTCCATGCAATGCTACAGGCTTGGGGAAGAGTGACTGGAAAGCTGCCCGGCAGAAAAGGACCTGAAAAGGGTGCTCATTGACAGCCAGCTGAACATGAGCCAGCAGTGTGCCCAGGTGGCCAAGGAGGCCAGCAGCATCCTGGCTTGTATCAGGAATAGATGGCCAGCAGGAGTAGGGAAGTGATCCTTCCCCTGTACTCTGCACTGGTGAGGCTGCACCTCGAATACTGTGTTCAGTTTTGAGTCCCTCACTACAAGAAGGACGTTGAGGTGCTGGAGCGTGTCCAGAGAAGAGCAACAAAGCTGGTGAAGGGTCTGGAGAACAAGTCTTATGAGGAGCAGCTGAGGGACCTGGGGTTGTTTAGCCTGGAGAAGAGGAGGCTGAGGGGAGACCTTATCGCTCTCTACAGCTACCTGAGAGGAGGTTGTGGTGAGGTGGGTGTTGGTCTCTTTTCCCAAGTAACAAGCGATAGGACGAGAGGAAATGGCCTCAAGTTGCATCAGAGGAGGTTTAGATTGCATATTAGGAAAAATTTCTATACTGAAAGAGTGGTCAAGCATTGGAACAGGCTGCCCAGAGAGGTGGTAGTCACCATCCCTCGAGGTATTCAAAAAACTTGTAGACGTGGCACTTTGGGACATGGTATAGTAGGCATGGTGGTGTTGGGTTGTCGGTTGGACTAGATGATCCTAGGGGCCTTTTCCAACCTTAATGATTTTATGATTCTATGATTCTGTTCTACGTGTTTGGGCAGCCTGTTGGTATGTAGTGTGTCCTCCTGGGGTTGTAGGTTTGCTGCCACCTATGGAGAGCCCAGAGAAGATGCATGAACTGAACACGGGCTCACATACAGCCTTCTGCTAGTGGAAATGTTTGGTTGGAAGACATCCAAAATTTGGGTATCAAGTAGCAAAAACAGTTGACCGAAGCACAGAAATTATACTTATTTTAACAGGAATGGGGGCAGGACTCGCTCTTACTGAACCTTAAAGTCCGGTGCAGTAAGCACAAGGAGCTGCAGTGGCTGAGCATGGTCTTGGCGGTCAGACTCAAAGAAAACATGAATCAGCTCAGTGGTATTTTAAATGCCTATGCCGAGAGCCATGAATATTTAGGAGCAAGTATTACAAAGTACCTATTCCTACTGAGATGATTAGAAGACATTAGAAGATAGTCTTCCAATACTTCGGGTAATATTTTGTTCCTGATAGCAAGGTGTTATAGTGTTTGCTGTCACTATTGCTCCATCTTCACCGAGTTCTGCTATTGCTTTTAAATATCCATATTCTGCTTGTGATTGTACATTTATAGAATTGAGATCACAACACATCTAGGAGTTAGGATAAATGAGATGTTACAACTAAGTTGCTACTGTATCACCTCACAATTTTGTATGTTGTTTTTGTAAGTCTGCATGCTTTTCCCAGATTTTGTTGGGTTTTTTGGGGCTTTGATGTCAGATGTTGAATCTGTATGTAACAGTGATTCCTTTTAAGTTGAAAAAAAATCTGTTTTCAATATGTGTAATTAAAAAAAAGGAGATAGCATGTCATACTGTCAAAACAGTTTTATTTACTAGGGATTAAAAAAGTCATATGGAAAAGAGTTATGGCCAGTACGTATGGAAGAACTCCAAATACAGCTGTTGATTTGAGAATCCAGGCATACTGAATATATATATAAATGAATGTTATTCCCATCTGCTATGTATGGAATAAGAAAGGAGCCGCTTAACTTACTGAACTATAAGGAGTGTACTGAATAGCGAGGAGACACTGGGGTATTGTAATTGGGAATGAAATATGGTAACCCTCTTGGAGCAGGGAAATGGATGAAGTATTGGTAAAACCATGTATAGTTACTCCTGCCACTACTGTCTGGGATTAAAAGGCAGCACATCCCTTTGGGTATGTTGTTTCCTGACAGCAGTTGGAGGGCATTTGAATTCAGCTGTTCTCTACTCTTGATATATAAATGTAAATTCTCAATACTTGACAAAATCACTAAAATGAGAGAATTTTGGGCATCTGTCAAACATTGGACAGTAAGTAATGAAGTTATTAAGAATAAATGTGGCAGTGTTACTTCAATCAGAATTCAAAATTATTAAATGAGTGAATATGCTAAACATGATAATGTGACTTCTAACCCAGGTAAAACAGATATTGGAGAGGAGTGAGACATCAATAGACAGATATTAAGCAATGATTATCCTTAATTTGGAAGAATCAACAAGAAAGTATGGCAATTAAACCTTTTAGATGGTATCATGCTGTAAGAGGTTGACAGAAAACACTGTGCAAGAGATCCAAAAAAGTCTGATGTTACAATGTGATCTACAGGAAAATTCTACTCAGAACTGTAGTAGGGCCTTAAAATTAATGTATCTTATCAAATTATACATATAAACTATTTAAATCTGGAATAAAAGGACAATCACTGGAGTCTTCAGAAGCTTCTAGGTGATCCAAATATAGTGCAGGGAAAAGAGATAAGTTTCATATATTCAGATATGAGCAGAAACACATTTTCTGTGATCCTTTGATATTGTTACATAATCTTGAGAGTTTATGTTAAAAGAAGTGAAAACGCTTGAGGCAAGAAAGATTACAGCAGGTGTGGTGCCTTGATTTTTTTATTTATTCTTTTTAAAGAGTTTTTTTATTTATTTGTTGCTGGAAATGGGCATGCAAGAAGAGGATATTTATGAAAGTGGACAGAATAAAGAACGAACACAGGAGGCTTTTTGCTATGGAGAAGGAACAATGAGTAAGGTCATAGTAAGATCAAAGCAAGCAGTAGAGGTAGATGGACTGGAAAAATGGTGATTGAGTGTGCTGGTTTTGGCTGGGATAAAGTTAAATTTCTTCATAGTAGCTTGTATGAGGCTACGTTCTGGATTTGTGCTGAAAATAGTGTTGATAACACAGGGAGGTTTTAGTTACTGCTGAGCAGTGCTTACACAGCATCAAGGCCTGCAAGTTCTCCAGAAGTCTTTCACTATCTTCCTTAAGTTTGAACGATCTACATTTGCAAGTTTAATACTCCACAGAAAAGTTATCATACCCTAACAATTACAGATTTCTAGCGTGGTTTTCCCCTGAAATAGTTTAAATTTTGTTCGTTTTAGCACAGCAGTCTTGCAATCCAGTTGATGGAGAATTTATCCTTGACACAGAGAATCAGTTCAAATAATTATAAACCTTTCATGTTGAGCATCTTCATCTTTTTGTTCTGACATTAGCCTGTTGCACAGTAATTTTCTCTTGCTTCTGCTATAAGATATACCTCTGTACCATGACACTTGGAAGTAGGAGCTTCAGGTGCCCAGCAGCTATAAGTCATCCAAGTGCCCTAAGACTGACTGAGTTGTCTCCAGTATGGAGACCAAAGTGTGAGTTTGTGTCTGGGGGGACAGTGATTACTGCTGCTGTTGTTTGTACTCAGCTCCCCTGCCGTAGCATTGTGTGGAGTGCCTTACAGAGACTCAGCTTTCGGTTTGCTTGGCACTTCTCCTCCTTAACCTTGGACGCCATACCAGTGTAGACATATTAAAGTTGATCCAAGTAGATCTACAGATCTCCTGGATTAATCTTTTAGACCTGTCTCCCCACCAAGTGGATTTCTGATATGACTGGAGACTGCAAAGCTGATTCCTTTCCAATTTCAGTATCAGCCCTTTTTAGCTTATAACCAGGAAAAGATCAGGCAAACAAAGCTGCTTCACTAGAGGTGACACCTGCGGATTCAATGCGATTGATGCGGATGCAAAATACATTTTCCTGAAGAGCTTTCCCAGTGGCCTAGCAACAGCTCATTAGTCTTCAGATACTCAATTAAACAGCTTGACCTTGGTGCTGGTGAAGGAAGATTGCTAGGAAGGCAACAATACTTTTCTTTTCTAGCCAGCTGTGGGGTGGAAGGTGTGTATGCAAAGGAAGTGTTTCTTTGCTGCCTGGAAAAACACAGGAGAAGGAGAAAAGGAAGAATTGTGCAGGATTTACCTGCCAAATTGGAATTTCAGAAGCATATGGCAAGTTGACTTGGTATGTCTGGTTACAACCTGGTAATACCAGTGTTTCCCTGTCTAATTTAAAGTAAATTGAGTTGGCTCTGAATATGGAGCAATGAAACCTTGTCTTAGCCTGGAGAAGTGATGTTTCAGAGCACTTTGCTCAGGAATATTCAACATCAGGCCCAGAAAAATATACTTCTATTAAATTTTGTTGAAATTCTTCAAATGATCGTGGTTGGAGCAGGCTTAAGCTGCATTAGTTACCATTGGATTTATGTGTACAGGGACATACCAAAAAGAGAAAGAAAGAGAGCATTTGTTTTACTGGTTTTGTCCCTTTTCATGTCACTGGAAATTAGATCTGTATTTAGAAAAAGTGGTTTTTCTACACATTTTCCAAAATGAGGCATTTGGCTTGCTCTACTCTGTTACAGGGAAGAAATTTTTCAAGATACTGCTGTGGATGTTGCTGCAATTCAGTGAAGCCATATTTAGTCACACAGTATGATAGATAATTTGCCAAATTTTTAAATTTCTTGTCCTTTTACTTACAGTTAGATGATTCTTTAATTTAAAAAAGCAAGGTAAATTCAGATTTTTAAGAGAAACATAAAATATGCTGCTGAATATGTTCTTTCTCTTTCAAATATCAGTTTGTATTGGACTATGTGACCCTGCTTTTGCATGTAAAAAAGGGTATTGGGGAACCTTTCTAGTGATGGTAGAATCCCTGTGGAGTTAAACTAGAGTATATGAATCTGCTCAGTATGTGTTTGCAGTGATGAAAAAATGTATTTGAACATGAGTCAACAGTGTGCTGTTGCGGCAAGGAAGGCTGACAGCATCCTGGGCTGCATTAGGAAGAGTGTTGCCAGCAGGTGGAGGGAGGAGATCCTTCCCCTCTGCTCAGCACTGGTGAGGCCACATCTGGAGCGCTGGATCCAGTGCTGGGATCTCCAATACAAGAGAGACATGGACATACTGGATCAAATCCAGTGAAGAGCCATGAAAATGGTGAATGGCTTGGAGCACCTGCTGTACAAGGAAAGGCTGAGAGAGCTGGGACTGTTTAGGTTGGAGAAGAGTAGGCTTGGAAGGACGTTATCAATGTGTATAAATACCTGATGGGGGGGATAAAGACAGAGCCAGACACTCTCAGTGGTGCCCCCTGAAAGGACAGGAGGCGGTGGGCATAAACTGAAATACAAGAAATAACATTTAAATGTAAGAGGTTTTTTGGTTTTTTTTTGTTTTTTTGGGTTTGGTTTTGTTTTGTTTTGGTTTGGTTTTTTTTTGTTGGTTTTTGTTTGTTTTTTTTTTTAAACTGTGAGATGATTGAACACTGTAACAGGTTGCTCAGGCAGACTGTGAAGGCCATGTCCTTGGAGATATTGAAAACCTGACTGGACATTGTCTAGAGCATCTTGCTCTGGTTGACAGCAGGGCTGGACTAGATGACCTCTGGAGATTCTTTCAAACCTCAGCTATTCTATGACTTTATGTTCCCTAACTCCAAGCACAAGTTATCTAAGTACAGTTCAATTAATTCTTGAAAAGCTAGTGTAGATGCAGTAATATTTTTAAATGGAAGACCAGTAAACATGTACCTTTTTTTTCCTTTCCCTTGAAGCTTGCAAATATTTAAAAGGTAAATTTCTTTAGTGTAATTTAAATAGTAGAGTTTCCAAAGTCATTATGGAAAGATGTAAAATTTTCTTCCCAGCATGTGGTTTTCATTGTGGTGTATAACCTGCTGTGTAACTGAGCTTTTGAATTTGGAATTGCATTGCACGAAGCATTGTGGAAGTGTTAAATGTTGTCCAATTAATTCCTTCTTGGAATCCATGAGGAATGGGCCAGGGGGATTGAAGAGAGGTAGGCAAACAGAGAACTTTGTCAGGAAAGGAAACTCATTACTTAACACAACCAACCAACCAACCAACCAACCAAACCCAAACCAAAAAAAACAAAAGTTTGTTCTTAGTTGTTGGAGAAGCTAAAATCTAGACTGAACTCTGCAAATCATGACAAGTGCCTTGTATCTTGGGTTCCTATTACAAATATGTGTGTGTGTGTCCCCAATATTTGGCTATTAGTTGGTAAAAATGGGGCCAGTGTTAGGGCTGCCTTTTTCATAGTGATGTCTTTGGTTGCTTATGTCCACAGCAGTCTTGCCTAAGTGAATCATTTTAATGGCATGATCAAATGAACACTGAAATTTTAATAGAAAGGATGCTGTTGGCTGGACACTGGATTACACTATAAGTGCGCTTAAGTATGAGTAGACTTTACATATTTTTTAGAAAAAGCAAAGCATACAGACTTCCTTTGTTCTTTTTGAAGGAAAGTGGCTGTTGCATTTGTTTTTTAAAATAAACAGTAGCGTCTTTGATTGTTGGCCTCGCCCCTAGTAACCTGCCTTTTTCACAGTTGGCAATAAATTGCCTACCATAACCTGAGTTCCTGGCAACAAGCTGTGTGGAGAGTAGGGAGAGTATTCACCCTGCACCCCGAGTGATTGACTATTGTGCCACAAATAAAAAATATCTGCATTTAAATCCAAGAGAAAAAACTGAGTTAGGCCTTAGTAAGTTCTTACCATAACATTTTTATTGGGGCAGTGGTTCAGTAGCACTCAGAAACATATGGGTTAATAGGTTATTGCCTTTTAGGAAATGCATGATTTTAAAATTAAGTCATTGACTCCAGTTCATAAAAATGAATTACTATATTTCTGTCTCAAGTGCACAATCTTGTCAAAGAAAAACCCACCAGATGCAAATATACTATCATAACATAATCATATTGTTTTAAAGAAAATCCTTCTTTTAGGCACTGTTCAGACATAAGAAAGGAAAGAAGCAATGACATTTGGAATTATTTTTCCAAGAAGTTAGCTTCTGCTTTGGCAACAATGTTGTATCAATGTGCACCGATTATTAAAGATTTAATTTAGAAAGGCAGAAAATACCTGTTTTATTGGTGCCCTGATATCCTGCCTGACTTTGTTTCCCTGTTGGCTTCATTTCTGCCTATGAACAGAACAGCTTTCTTTGATTAAAAAAAAAAAGAGTGCTGGAAATTAAAAAAAGACAAATTGCTTTAAAGTTTAAGTTCCTTTTGAAACTGAGACTTAGGCATATGGGAAAATGCCACACTACTATTTTCATTCAGTCAGTTCCTCTGGAAGCCAGACGTGTACAGATCTGCGCAGTGTGCGGGAGAGAGGGACAGAGGGAGTGAGGGAAGGACAGCTTGTGGCTTTCAGGGAAGACCTAACAGACAGATCTAACTTTCCATCTTCTCTGACAAGAAGCAATAACAGGAAAAGACTTTTTGAAGACCTTGAGAATTAGGATGCATCTTTTTCACTGGGTCATGAGGAGTGATGGGCGTTTAAGATGCAGTGTAAAAATCCAGGGGTTTTAGAAGGATTCTTATTCTCCTTGTTTGCATTGCTTTTGCAGAAATTCTGCAGGTAAAATAACTAGATGATATATGATAATACTCAGTTACTCTGAGTGGTTTAATATGTGTTGTCACAGGCAGCAGCAATGCATATAGATGTTGCCTTCCCTTAATTCAGTGAAAGACGAAAAAAAATGAGCAAGCATGCCATTTTGTGTAACTCAGTACTCCTCCAAAATTTCAGAATCCATTTCTCGTATATTAAAAATGCTCTTGGGAAGTCACACTCAATAATGTGTTGTATTGAAAACTGCCTTTCAATTGTTTTATGTACAATATGACTAATTTTAAATTACTGTAGTTCTGGAGGTACATTAACCTTGCCTATATACGCCATTATACAGTTTTTTTTCCTGTGTTGTCGTTACTGGGTTTCATTTCTCAGTTTCAATTCAATTTTCTTTGCTCACCAGTAAGGAAATAACTGATAGATTTAAGTGAATAACAAGTGTTGGTTCATTTGCAAATTCATCTATAAACTCATCCACTTGTGATAGTGAATAGGTGAATAAGTGGTTTAGCTTTGTCATAGCATCATAGAACAGTTTGGGTTGGAAGGGACCTTTAAAGATCATCTGGTCCAACCCCCAGGCTATGGGCACGGATGGGAGAGTCTTAGACTATCCTGTGGAATTGGGTACCATAATCCAAACACTGAAAATCAGTGCTATCCACTATAGGCTTGGAACTAAATATCATCCCACCAGAAGAAATAACACATGGATATCTCCTGCAGATAATTTCCAATAGCCAGACTTACCAGTTGGGGAGAAAAAAAAATAGGAAAAAAATCTATCTTTCTTCATTAAGATATGTTATCTGAATCATCCTGGAGTAGAGTAACAATATCTGTGCAATAAAATATGCTTCCGATGGTGTCTGATTCAGAGCTGTTACCTTTTCCACAGCTGTAATTATAGTGCTGTCTCAGCTAGTGTTTAGTCCACAGTGTATCTAGAAGATTACTTTTGTGAAAGCGTAGACACCATCCCTCCCTCTCCTGCTTCAGACTGTTTCATTTTTATTTTTGTTTTATTTGATTTTATTTTGTTTAAATCTAGGGTAAGTTTGAGTTGGTTAAACAGGATCATAACATCTTCTGCACAGGGAAAGTCTGCTGTCCCTGCTGTCGGAAGACTTCAGGTGAAGTTCAGGCTCTGGAAATCCTGCTGTCAGTGCTGTGGGTTTGATGAATAACATGTCGGTCTCATTTTATGGTTACTCTTAAGTAGTAATCTTGGATTCATTGGATGAGTTGTATCTGAGGCTTTTGAGTTAAGATGTCCCGTTTTTCCTAAACCAAACACACAAAAGTGCCTGTTTGGATCCAACCTGCTTTCAATAAACAAAATAATGAAGGTTTCTGGGCCTTTCCTGAACTAGTACTATTGCTTTTAATTAACCCTTTACTTTTGTTTTGACTATAGAATCCAGAACCATGCAAAAAATAATTTGTTTTAATTATACCTTCATAGTAAACGATAGTCTGAATATTAATAGAGATCTCCCATTCTTTCTGCACTATTCTGAGGCAAGTTGCAATTCTGGCTTAGTTTAGCATAACTTAAATGTATTGTATGACTACAGATCCCAGCTTTGTATAGCATAGATGCAAGCAGTATAGGAATATTGTGGCAGTGACTAACATCCTGCTGCTTGGTAGCCTCCGTTTGCCACGAAGCACTGTTTGGTATGTATGATTGTATTGCCACTAGAGGTTAAAATACAAGTCTTTGAAATCTCTGCCTCTGACTTTGCTTTAGACGAGAAGTACATGTATAGAGCCCATATTTTGGCAGTCACTGTGATAGGGGTAGTAGAAAGATGTTACTGACACTACGCATGATACTATGATAGAGAAGCAAGCCTTTCTCCTCACTTTTTTCTTTGTTTTTCTCTTTTTCTTTCTTCCAAATTAATATCTAATCCCACTTGGAAAAAGCATTGCTTTCCATGCAGCCTGCTGAGCATCATTTTATAATGAGGTTTCATCACAGCGGGTATTGCTATAATAGGCTATAAGGCCTTTCCCCTACTCCCCCCACAACACTTAGAGTCACTGGTCTATATTTTCTGAAGTGTCTGGGGACTGTGAGTAGCCTCAGTTTTGGGGTGTCCTGTCTGAGGCCTCTTGAGTAGACTTGATTTTTCAGAAGGTCAATTCTTTTGGCTTATCTAATAAGGACTTTCCCATTAAAGTTGCTAAGAAATTAAGAAATAAAAAATCAATGTCTTTTTTTCCTTGCTGCTTTGTTTCTAA
>VYZW01051549.1:33546-48736 GCA_013401315.1 Balaeniceps rex
CTTAGGTCAAGTAGTGGATTTGGGTGTAGGAATTTGGGACTCAAATCCTAAAGACAGTATGTGTATAAATTAGGTAAATCTATGCCTGTCTCAGCATTCCATCTGTAAAACAGTGATAGTGCTGCTTAGCTGCAGAAGGATGTTATGGGAATGAATTAATGTAGCTGAAGATCTAAGTCACTATGGGCATCCGTGAAGTGTGGTCCTTCAAATGCTAGAAAGTTTTCTAGCATTTCCTTCCCAGCATAAACAGAAACTCTTTTCTCTCTGTTCGATTTGTTTTCCATCTGCTTGTAGGGCACGGTAGAGGGGTTATTGATGAGAGTAGTCTGGGGTGGTTGGTGGAGGAGATAAGGAGAGAACTAGATTGGATGCTGCTCGGTTTTATTTTATTACTTAAAACTTGTCACCAATAGGACATCTCCGTAGCAGATTCCTGCACACACACACAGCCATTTTTGGCCCTGGTTCTCCAGTGTACTGGAAAGAGAAGCATCAGGTGTGCAGTCTTTGCTTTTGAATATTCAGGATGAGTTTTTAATAATGTTTTAGAAAAAGCTCCCTTTAAGACTTTTAAAAGTGTGGTAGCACTTGTTAATCAATATTTTATATTGATATTCCAGGTGGGTAAATTGAGAGAGAAAATCCAAGAGGTTAAGCAAGAAAGGGAGCAGGAGCAGCACAAGCACACTGCCTATGTTTCTGAACTGAAAGCCAAGCTCCACGAGGAGAAAATGAAGGAACTTCAGAGTGTCAGAGAGCTACTGATCCGGCAGCACGAGCAGGAGGTAGCGAGAATGGTGAAAATCAAAGATGGTGAAATTCAGCGTTTGCAGTCAACAGTCAATGTCCTGCGGGACGGGGCGGCTGACAAAGTGAAGACGACGCTGCTGAGTGAAGCAAAGGAGGAGGCTCGCAAGGCATTCGATGGTGAACGAATGAAGTTGCAACAGGAGATCTTGGAGCTGAAATCTGGCAAAAAGCAGCTTGAGGAAGCTTTAAACAACATTATGCAGGCGGATAAAATGAAGGCTGCTGACCTGCGCATGGCTTATCAGTCCCATCAGGATGAGATTAATAGAATAAAGCGGGAAAGTGAGAGAGAGATCCGCAGGCTGGTAAGTTCATTAAGTAATGTGTGCTTATTTCAGTTGATAGCAGGTATTAGTATATTGCTGTATGTGCCCATAAATATCAAACCACTCTTTTGCAGTGACATCTTTCATCAGTGCTGGTTGCTACAATAGGCCACTATTTCCACTACTTTCTCCTCCTTACATCAAAGGTGAACCTTGGCTTCATGGCTAGCCCAACCCAATCCAAAGCTTTATGTCCCATCAAATGGAATATGAGTGAACCAAGACTTTCCAGCATGAATTTTCTCAACAGGTCAAAGAAATAGATTTTCCCTTTCCCACTTGCTCAACTATATTTCCTTACAAAGTCCCATTGACCAAAACAGTCAGGCATTGCTCATTTGGCAATGCAAGAACACCTTTGTGAGATGGCAAAATTAATTTTTCAGAGAGCTTTTATATTTATATTGGAGGAACCAATTGTGCTGAAATAAGACATTGTCTTTGCTTCTTCTGCATCATTATCCAGCTCATTCAATTTTAAGCATTGTTGCCCTTTTTTATTTTTTAAAATTTCTGTGTTTTTTCTATTGCAGCAGAAAAGTTAGGGCCTAGGACAGCAGGCTTTTTTCACGCTTCATAAACCCTAGGACTTCAGCACAGATGGCAGACTATGCTGTTTGTATAAAATTGAAAACCAGGCAATATTTCCTGACAGCGGGTGCCCCAAATATTTCAAATTATTCAGCTTTGTAAAATGTAAAGAATCTAAGATGGGCTGTACATCATAGTACATTTAGACAGTTCATCATCAAACGATACTTCTGTTTGGTATCGTGATATTTAACCTGTATATGTGTATATCTGATTGTTAATCTGCCTAAACTAGTCATACAATAGCTATGCAAATAAATTCTAAAATTATAATAAGCATAATATTTATCATATATCAAGAAGTACAGACTTCAAATGGAATGAAACATCAGTTTCCTTAAGAGAAATATTTTATCAGTTTGTGTTTACGCAGGTATGTCCTCCTATTTCTTGTATTCCTTAGGAAGAATGATGGTGAGGGCAAGCTACAAACATGTAATATTTGTTTAATGGTGGTGATTTTCTGTCTGAGACAATGAAAGCTTTTAATGCAGTTAATATTTATGCTTTAAATAGATTAGATGTTGATCAAGTCTCAGGGGTATCATTTCCTTGATTAAATAAAGACCACTGCAAAGATTGACGTGAGGTTTCTGTGAGTGTAGTTTCTTTCATATTTTGTTCCATATTATAAATGTAGAATTTTAAAAGCATGACTATAAAGTACAGGTAATTTTAAAAAGTCTTAAAGAGGAGAGAAGGTTGCTACGTTGTGGCATGTGTTTTTCTAGAGAACAGTTTCTAAATAAATTTAACCTTCTCGAAAAAGGTTACCTCACCAATGGTAAGGTGAGGCGCAGAGTGGTGCACCCCAAATTCTGTCATCCCAAATTGCCCCAGTAAACACACCTACACTGTGTCTTTGAGTGGTATTGTAAAGGAAACACTTAACTCTTCTCTTTCAAGAGTAGAAGCTTTCAGCCTGCTGCGGTGTGAAGGCGATGAAGAGGGGTACTCAGGGTTTTCTGTCTGGCACAAAAAAATCCTTTCGAGTCATTCAGAATTTTAATTGGAGCCTTACTGGGCCTCTGTTACTCAGCACATCTAAAAAGGTGACTGTACTGGGAGAGTGTGTAAATAACTCTTGTTTCGTATTCCCAGCCCCAAAAGAAGCCTGCCATCAGTCTCATGGGCTTTCACTGGAAATGTTCGTATCTTCCCCCCCCCATGCCCCGAAGAAGTGCAGGGGAAAAATATGAGGAGCCTGGTGTTGCCTTGTAGTGCCTCGACTCCTTTCAGATAATGAATTTCAATTTTTTCATTAAATTGTATGGTTTGGTTTTATGAAAGAGACGTGCTGCTTCTAGGAATTCATAGCAATTTAGGCAGCTGTTATTGCATAGGGCACTCTTTAAATCTGGGGTGAGGTAAAAAATACTGCAGGGTTCTTAGATGCTGCTCTCTTCCTCTGGGAAAAAAGTGGGATTATAGAATCAGATCATTAGGCTTTTTCCCTCTCCCCTCCTCCTTCCATTTTAATTAGTGCAAGGGATGCTTGCCTTCAATTTCAGTAATCTGAATCGGCTGCGGATTTGGGGTACTCGGTTGGTTTAGTTACTACCCTTGTGGGATGAAATGGCAAGGATGTGGCAGGCAGTGTTATTAATATTAGCACAGTTCTGTAACTGAGCTACAATTAATGTTCTTTTTGTGTGTGTGTTGTGTTTTATGGCACTATTAAGAAATCAGCATCTTTGGTATTAACGGCCTAAGTGGGCTGGCCATGCTGTAATTCACATTCAGATAGAGTAATTCAGGGTCTGATTGTCTTGTCAGACTTGGCTGATTTATTTTGCATTTTAGATCACAGGTTAGTTTTGCAGATGTATTTCATATAGATATTGCAGCTAAAAAAGAAAAAAAAATCAATATTTTTGCCATTGATTTTAATACCTGCAACTAATTTGAGTAAAATCTTGCATTTTTTTGGCTTGCCATCAAAAAATGTAGTGAGAAAGGAAAAAAGCAAAATCCATTGTCTGTGAATATATGGATACAATTACATTGTGTGCATAAACAGCCATGCTTATATTGTACAAATGTCAGTATTTTAGAAATATGATTAATCAGTTTTGAGATTGTCTTCACAGTTTTGAATTGAGCCATGAAAAATACCCAATAAGCCTCAATACAAACAAGATTGAATGGGGAGGTTCCTAGTGCCTAATAAGGGAAAGTAAAATAGCTATTTGGCAAAAAATATGGCACGCTTTTTCTCTGTGCAGTATGAAATTATATTGGAATTTGTCAGTTCCTGTAATTGACTTAATATAACAAGGATAGAAATGTTTTCGTTGATTCAAGGAATGCTTGTGGACATGGATTTTTCTTTTTTTTAGTTATTTTTTTTTCCCCCAAAAGAAAATATATTCTTGCTGTATGTATGCATTGGCACAATGTGCTGGCACCTAAGAAACTGGAAGTAAAATAGCTAGTAACAAACTGGAGAGACAAATGAAACAGGTGTTTTAAAAGTAAAGAGACAACTTCGAGAATAAAATAAGAAAGCAAGAATGGCTGTTACTTAATTTTTTCAGCCAATATTTTCTAGGGTAGTTGAGTCTGAACAGTTGGACTGTTCTGTCAATGTAGTATGAAAACTATGCTGGTACAGATTCAGATACCTAGAAATAACATTAAAAACCAGCAAATAGGAAAAAAGAAAAAAAATAAGAAATAGCAAACTGAAAAATAATCTGCATGGAGGAAAAATGTTAAAGACTGTTTTTATGGATCATTTTTTTTAAAAAAAAAAAAAAGAATATACAAAATCATAATTCTACCTTTTCATTCATGGAGCTTCAGTATAAACAGCCCCGAAGCATACATTCAGCTGAGGGCTGTACAGGCAAGCAGGTACATACCTAAATAACTCTATCAACAGACTTCTGCTTTAATGGCATCCTTGTAAGCAGTATGTCTGGTTTCCTTCTGAGGTCTGGGCTGGTACAAGGTAAGTTTAATATAAACCAGATTAATGGTGAAGAGAGGTTGAGTTTATTAAGTTGTGTTGATGAAATAGCTTAAAGAGCAGAACTGTACTGCGAGAGCATTTAATATTTTAATCTAAATATATGAAAAAGTACACAAAATAACAATATATTTCAGCCAGTTTTTCTTGGGCCTCAGTTACGCTTGTGTTTTAACTCACTTACTTGGTTTTAACATCAGGTTTAAATTTAGTTTTCAGTGGTATGTAAAGTGTCTCTCTCTTGCCTGAAATTGCTGAAATAGCATGTTCAAATTGTTGGTGAGTTTTGGCAACAGACCAACCTTATTCTGTTATCAGCACGGCTGTGAAGGAGGGGATGAATATTAAGTATATCATATTCGTTAGAGGTTACATGCATTCTGGGACTACCTGGACACTATTTTTAAAAAGGCCCTTACTTTGCAAGGCATGTTCCTCTAGATACTGTTTTTGGAGAGATAAGAACAATGGGCACTTTACAGTACTTGCCTTGGAAAATATATGCAAAAAACCCATCATTAAAAGTATATTGAATTATTTCATCGCTGATTTACTCATTTATAGTATTTCTTGAATAAGAAGGAAGCTGAATGTTCATTTTGTCAGACACTGTTAATATAAACATAATATTTAAACTTTGGAATAAACAGATGACACTTGCTTCCTGTATTGTGTGGTGTAGGGTTTTAGTAAATATTATTTCCTCTACTGGAGATGTCTTTAACATCTAAACTTGCACCTATTTTACAAATAAATACCATTCGACCTGGTTAAAATCTTTGCACATATGGTCTTCCTAAATATTCCTAAACAGCTTGGTTTGAAATGAATTGAAAGACTTATTTCACTTTAATGTAAAATAGGCCCAGATTTCTTAACCACAAAATCAATGTAGAAGATTCCACTGATCTTACTAGGTGCACAATCAGATCCTCATTTAAGAAGGCACACAGTATACCAGGTGAATTAAATTTGCTTGTTTCAGTTGTATTCTCAAATAACGTAATAAAAATTGTCTAAAGACTAATGTGACATTACTACAGACTCACACTTGCAAGGAAAAAAATCCTTTTGCTGTTAATAGAATCAAAGTAAAAGAAATTGTTTTCAGGAGTGATTTTCAGAAGTTCATGATCAGCCATGATTTATGAAGATAGATGGACTATTTAAGTGTCCTTAGTCTCCTTAGGCCAAATTACCTAGTTGCATAAATCAAAAACTCCTTCCAATGTGGAACCCTTCTTCTGCTTGGTGTTTGCCAAATATATGTAATGCAGTACCTGGAAGAATATAATTCAAACTAATAGATTAAGCAGTTTTTAAAGGTAAAAATCAAGGCAATTTCACTGAAACTTCTGTTCAAGGGAAAAACCCTCTTATGGAGTAAGTTTATGTACCATTCATATAGTAATTTTTTAAAATACTATTATTTCAGTTTTGTGCCTGTGTCTAACACTGCATCTCATGATTTAAGTGAAGGCTTCTGAAAGAGAGAGTAACATCGTTTCAGAATTCAGAATTAGATTATTCCAGTTCAGGACAAAAGCAAATTTCAACTCAAGTCCTTCACAGGTCAGTGTTTTCTAGGCTTGCACAGCTCATCCTGTGTTTGTCTGCCTGTAAGTCCTTACTGTATTACTTAGCATTGGCATTCCATATGTGGAGCATCATACAATCACGGAAAAATTTATATGGGTGAGGGTCCTCTTGAGATCATCTGGTCCAATGTCCTGCTTGAAGTAGGGCTGCCTTGAAAGTTGGGTCAGGTTGCTCTGGGCCTCCTCCAGTCAAATTTGAAAATCCCCGAACATGGAGATCCACAGTCTCTGTGACAACCTGCCCCAATGCCTAATCACTGTGAAATTTCTCCTTCCTCTTTCTGTAACCTTTGATTGTTACCCGTGTCCTTTTGCTGTGCATCTCTGAGAAACATCTGCCTTGTTTATCCCTGTATCCCCCTTTTAGCTCAATGAACAGGTATCTGCAACTGTAACGCATCCCGCAGTCGTCTCTTTGGCTGGCTGAGCAAGCCCGGCTCCCTCACCCAGCCTGTGAATGCCGTACGCTGCAGCCCCATAGTGGTCTTACTGGCCTTCCTCCAGCTCATGGCACTTGTGCCACTTTGTCAATATCTTTTTGTTGTGCTGGGGAGCCCAAAAGTGGCTGCACTGCTCCTGGTGTGGTTTCACAAGCGCTTAATAAAAGGCTAAATTGCTTCTCTGTCCTTCTGGCTACACTCCTCCTCATTTGGCCCAGTATCAAGTTAACTTCAGTTGTTGCAAGCTCTTACTACTGACCCGTATCCAACTTGCCCTCCAGGTCACCAAAGTTTTTCCTTTTTTCTTTCTTTTTATTTTTCTTTTTTTCCCCTTCCTCCTATGCAGAACTGCCAACTTCGGTTGGCTTCCAGCCTTTTCTGTTGCAGGGATGTAAACCCTCCCAGGGGCAGGACGTTGTATCCGTCGTAGGTGAACTTTATGAGGGTTTTTTTGGCCCATTTTTCCAACATGTCAAAGTCCCTCTGAATGGTGTTCCTGTCCTCTAGTAACAGCTCCCCCAAATTTGGTATCATCCACAGATTTGGGGATGGTGCATTCCATTTCTTCATCCGGACAGTTGATAAAGTTGTTAAAATTTATTATTGTCTTCAAATTTTAAGGTGTAAAATTTAGATAACTAAATAAAAAGGTTTTGCCTTCTGAGAGATTCAGCAATTATTTTTCCGTAAAACATGAAAAATAGTAGGAGCAAAAGTTTAACACTCCGCCAAACCCCAAAATTACATCCTTTGCAGTGGTGGCCACTATTTTCTACTAACATTCATTTTCTCCTGCATTCCCATTACTAGAATTTTGCATTTTAAGGCAGTGAAATTCATATCTGTAGGTTACATACAGCAGTGAGGGTGATGCAGAGACCTTTTGTCCCTGCAAACTCTGGTGCAGAGGGACGGTTGGCTGTTGGCAGGGGGACTCTGTGATCCTCTGCTGCCCTGAGAAGGATGGAGCCTGGCTTTTCTCACTTCACTCTTGCAGTGGCACATATGCAGGACTTTTGTTTCCTGATCAAAATCTTGAATTTTGAGACTGGAAAGCTGAGTTTTGAATCATCCCAGTGTGTGCGGTCCTGCATGGTTGGGTAGAGCCTGCTGTAAGCGTGCTTCTTATCAGCCGCTTAAACCCGTGTGTATTTCACATGCAGCTGCTGATATCAAATTGTAGGCTGCTTCTCTGGATTTTGCCATCTGTTTGAGATGCGTGTTTCAGCTACATTCCAAGGCTGAGCTAATCTCCTGCAAAGACCCTTCCGCCACCTTCCACATTTTAGGACTGCAAAATAATACTTTGCTTTCCGTCCTCTGAAGGCTTATGCTTGTCCTCTCAGGAGCTAACAGGGCAGCATTCCACCGGGGGCTTGTTTTTTCCTGAATCAAGCAGACCTAATGAAAGCTTTTTATAGTGCAGGCTCAGCATTTTGTGTTTATTCTTAGTATTTTCCAAGGACTCTATTATGGTCACAAATTAGGTCACAAATATGACTTTTATATCTTTACAAAATACGGAACACTATTCAAAACCCACAGAAATGATGTATGGTGTGGCACCTGGACAAAAAACTCCTAAGTCTGAGTTACTTAGACCTACATTTTCCATCTTTTTGACTGCTTGTTCATTATAGCTCTGTCAATGAACACTTGTAATAGGTATCAGGAGAGATCCAGTAGTAGAGGTTGTAGTCAGCTACAATAATGCAAGGTGCTTTTGAGAAAGATGTGAGAAACCTCCTATCAGTAAGTTCTGGAATTGTCTGCCCAAGTGGTGTTTCTTGTATAATTTATCAAAACTTTTAATATATGCCTTACCTATGAGATTTACACGCTTAAAAAAAATACGTGGGAAAAGCTATTGGAAGAAAATATTGACTATTGGTTTAGAAAAATTACACATGAAATTAAGAATAAGTCCCATCTACCTGTGCCTATGACCCTTACTTCTATACTGGATGGCTGACACCTTTTCTCCCTCTTCCCCTAATGTTCCTAAATAAGCAGCAAACATTTATTTAAACAGGTGGCCATGTCTGATGTAGAAAATGCTATGCACAGCACAGTAATATTATAATTCCTCCCTCCTGGTGGACTTTCAGCTTGGGATATTGTTGTTAGGTCTTAGTGTCCTGTTATAAATGTAAAAAATATTAATTCCATTTAGTTCTATCTTTAACTGTTTGAGTAGCATCTCCTTTTTGTTTTTGCTAGTAGCTAGCAATCCTTCTGTCAAGATATCCCTATTTTCAGTATCAAGCATTTAATATAAAGACTAATTAAATTTCTTCTGGAGAAGAGCACTGTAGAATTTTGTTCTGCAGTTGGCGAGGAGGTAATATTGATAAGGATGGGTAAAGAGGAAGGTCTTACACTTGGCAATGCAGCAGCTGGCTTTTTCCACTTTGAAAACTGAGTATGTCCCTGCCTTGATAGATCTAGCTTTTAATTCCCTGGGAATTTCTCTTTCAACTTTGTAAGAGGCTAAAGTTCCCCCAAAGGTCTCTGACTTACTTTCACTGTAGCTATTGAAGTGTGGGATAATTGGCAGGGGGATACTTTTTCCAATGGCTGGCTTGGTTTTTCATTCATGTTTGATAAATATTATTAAAAGACTTATTTCTGCTCATTTCTCTTAGCTGTTAGGAGGCAGTTAGATACCTGTTCTTAGGAAACTGTGCAATTTTGACACAGGCTGTAAATGCTAGCTCTTCATTGTTATAATGCAGGTAATTGGTGTGTTCAGCACCTAACATTTGACAGCACAAAACCCATTCATTAAGAAATGATACTTTAGAAAGCTGTAATTTTAACCAAGAGCTCCAGAGTTACTTATGCTATCCAAGGTGATTTCTCAGTAATTCCTTCAGCAGCTGCTTGTGGATGATCTTATTTTCTTTACAATCCTCATTTGGAGGGTATTTCTACTACTTCTCTTCTCAAAGCATGTAACTGAAAATGAGTTCTAACCCCTGTTGCTCCACTGCCTTCCTATCACAGACTTTTTGTACTGAATTGTACCATGCTTAATTGCATGAAGAAAAACGTGGCTATTCTAAAATGCTTTAAAATCCATGCAAAACAGAATATAAAAGAGTTCATGTGACCCTGTTGTATTGTGTAGCTGCAAAAAGTGGGCAAATCTGTTTTAAACTGAGAACCAGTTTGAAACCAAAGCAGCCAGTTGGAAGGAATTTCTGGGATAATATAATTGGGCCCAGTGCATGGGTTGGGATCTCATTGTGCTAAATACGTTGGAAGAAAAGATGGTCTCTACCCTTTGTATCTTAGTGAGAGGTCTCAAATGAATAGCAGTACAAGGAGGAATACACGAAAGCGGTGGTAGGAGGCTAGTGCAGTCAGCTTTCAGCTGCCGTGTGTTACTTGTCCCAGCTACGTTGTGCCACGGATGCAGAAACCTCTTACAGGCACCTGGTGTGGCAGGTCCTGCACCATGCTCCCTGGACCATGATGGGTTGAGGAGCACAGTGGAAAGCCATCTACTTGCTCAGCATCCGGTCATGAATTGTCAGGTGAGAACTGATCCATGCAGGTTTATTACCTTCAGCTCAGTGCTGGCCTTGTCGTACCTGCGTCGCTTCCAACAGAGAAATTCCTGCATTTCTATAACGGGCTTCCTATGTCTTGGGTTCTCAGGGATTTGTTAGTTTAGGTATCCTGTTTGATGACCAGACAATAGATTGTGATCTCAGCAGTGTAAGTTCTGTTAAGTATTTACAGTTTTTTCATTGTTTCCTTTTGTATTTTAGAGGTGTCATGGAAAAGGAGAGATATAAGAGGAATTTGGGGAAGGTCAGTCAGGTAACTAAAGGGATATTTGTGGAGTATCCCTTCAAGTAGGAACAGTGGCATGGGAGAAAACATGAAAATTCATGACTGCATATATGAGAAGCTGATATTGGGGGATGGGACACAGCACCCTAATATTAGATAAGGGATGAATGGACTCCAGGTAGGCTGTGAAAGTCTTTGACAGTGAGAGTGATTTTTTTTGTTGTTGTTGTTTAATGTAGTAAAAAGAAAAACAGCTTAGAGAATCCAGAGATGAGAGTTTTGTGAAAAGAGCATCATTAACAGCAGCATTCACATTGGATAGTGAGCAGGCAGGACTGCATTTAAGGTCAGAAAGGAGAATGTTGCAATGAGTAAGGCATGATACAAGAACTCAGGTAAAAGTCTACCTGTGTGCATGGATTTTAGAGCTTATAGGCAAAAAGAGTCTTTAGATGTAATCAAATTGCATCTGGGAGAGAACAGAATTAAAGATAACAATTACTTTATGTATGTAGGTGATGAGTAGTTTGGGGATGGTTCCCTAGTGATGTAAAACAGACATTAAAAGGCATAAAAAAGAAAGGAATGCTATGCGTGGCAAAGCAACAAATTCTGGATGCTGTCTGGTGAACGAACTTTGTAGTAGTAGAATACAGGGTTAAACCTTTAAACTTGACAGGTAATGAGGGTAGCACTAATTGTTGTTTCACTTAATATCATAAAAGCCAATGATGTTCAGCTTGTCTACAGTAGTCATAAATGGCAGTTGGAAAATAACTCAAAATGTGAGTGCGTATGTGTATGTGTATATATACATGTATCTGTACACTGTGTTTGTGTATGTACATCTATACACGTATACATATACATATCATATATACATGGAGAGAGAGACCAAAATGTTTATGGGAAAAGCAAACTTACAGAGGTGGAAAAGTTGACAAGCTTTTAAGCATACAGCTTTTTAATCTGCTGAAGGGCTTCTGTACCTGAAAGTTTGTTTCTTTCCAACTCTGTCACTTGGTCTAATAAAAAATACTCCTCCTCTTTTAGACCGTGTGGATTCCTAAACAATCTTGGCTATGACAGTGTTGCTTCTGCAACATGTATTTGATCAAGATAGCAAGCAGTAGGGAACCCAGATTAATCCATTTTGATTTTCATTCACCTAATGGAAGATAATCCTCTCCCCACTAAAATAAAGACCGTAATACATGGTCTAATTACATAGGGCTGTTTTTTCTTTATGCTGCCAACTTTTTTTCCTTTGTGTAACCAAATGTGGCAAGAATTCGAGAAAAGAGTACTTCTCCAGTGGTACAGAACTGGCATGGAGACTTTGTGTGAGCTTTTACAACTCTTGGAATATATAACTAAGCTAAGCTAAAGTCTTTTGGGAGTGATTGACCTTTCTTCTCTAACTGTCTGCTTGTGTTCAGTTTAAACCTAAACCATATCTCTCCTTTTCCTAGTCTCATACCTCCTCTTTCTTTGCCTGCCTGCCCCTTGACCTGCCATCTCTCCAATGTGGAACTGAGGGATATTGCATCCCTGTAAAATATTTCTCTTCCTTTTTTTCCCTCTCTGGAGTAATTTGTACTCTCTGTTAAGAAAGCAGACAGGGAAGATGAACAAGTTTGCTCCATAGTGTGCAAGTCTGCGGGAAGATGGTAAAACTTTGGGTCAGGCATTGGGGTAAATTTAAGAAAATTGAGGCATTGATTGGGTGAATGCAGTTACATTGGAGAAATCAAAGGTGTAACTGTCCCCTTGAGGAAAGGAGAACTGTATTGTGCCCCAGGCTTCTGAAGCAGAACTTAAGGTAGAAGTGTTACTGCTACAGTTCTATTCATCTTTATCAGTTTGTAGTAAGTTAGTTGCTTAGAAATTCTTCTTTCTGCTAGTTAGTGCTTATAAAAAATAAGCGCTATTGCAATGCTCTGTGTATTTGTGTGTGTGTGCGCTTGTGTATATGTTTACACGAGTAAGAGATTCTCCAGTGCCTACCTGGAACTTAAAATATAATTGCTATTATATTGTTATTTTCAATTACTATCAGTGTCTCAAAGGTTTTTCTATTTGACTGAAACATGGGGTGTTTCTTTATTCTGAAAGTTTCGCCAGATGTAGACTTTATGGTAGAAAAAAGAGTAGTAGGAAGAGCAGAGGGGAATTCTGCCTTCCTTCCTGCCTTTCCCTAACCCCCACCCCAAAGCCATGCTCTTCCATGGCATTTCTTTCTAATGTGTGCAAGCTTGTGTGCTTTGATCGATGGAAATGTGTGTGAAGGGTGACATGGGTGTGATTTCACTGGTCGCATCTGTTTCAAATGATCTGTTCTGCTGCGGTTCAGAAAGTAGCTGTCCATACCGAGATTGTTGCTTTCTTTTTTCTTCCAACTTAAACACCCATGTCATTCCATTTACCATTTAAGTTATGAGAATATGAGGACAGTATGAAATGTGCTACTAATTGGGTAACTGAAATCAAGGCTGCCTATGTAACCTTGGTTCTTCCTTGTTAAATGTATGTCTTGCATGGACAAATTCCTCCTATCTCAATTACATAGATGTTCAGTGTGAACACCTGTGTAATTGAAAGCGAAACTGTCCACAGTATTTAGTTACATGACATTTTTTTCCTCCCAAGGGGTCCCTGATAGATCAGTGTGCATGACAGATAGCATTCAGTGAATGAGGCAGCTGCTTAATTTTTGTCATTGCTGTTCACTGCACAGTCCCTCTGAAACCCTGCATGTTGCAAATTCTTCCATTAATAAAAACTGTATTCTTTTCCTCCAAGTCCTTTTTGGCATACTTGAAAGTCTCACAAATCTGGATTGATGTACTGGGAAGTTTTATACCTATTTACGGGATAAGGAATTCAGACCCAGTGACCTTCCCAAATCAGGAAAGAAATCTTCATCAGAACCAATCTCCATCAGATCCAGTTTGAACTTAAAAGTAGTGTAGACCAGCTTATTGGCTTCAAATCTGACCTTTTTATCTTCGATCGTGACTTGACTTGATTCAACCAGGCCATCTCCTGCCACTCAGGTTCTGCACACAAACTGATTTCACGTGCTTTGTAGACTGTGAAAGGAGTAAGGGAAGAATCCTGAAGAAGCAAATTGTATCTGATCGTGTACTGTGATTGTGTTAATCCTGTACGTTGCTCAGACTTAAGTATAAATTACTTCTAATGTTTCCTTTTTTTTTGGTGTAACTTGACATAAAGGACTTCTATGGATGGAGGGCTATCATAAACAACAAATGTATAATTTAACAAGTGCATGATTTTATTTTATTTTTTTGAGTAAGACTATAGTCCATGGGTTTATGTTGGCCAAGGAAACAGTTTAGTAAACTGAAGGAGATACAGCACAGTTCCAATAAATATATTGTTAATGGTTAACATTCTTGTTAAGAAATCTGTTTCTATAGTAACTGCTGCAGATTGTCACTTCCTCGAGTATTTGGAATAGTACCAAAGTGAATTTAACACTGATGCTGCGAGGGACAAATCCTATGAGAGCTGCAATAGATGACTGCTAGCAGTATGCTTTATTTGGTATCGAGATGTATGAACAACACAGTTCAGTAACCATAGACGGTGTTTCAGAACTATTTCTTCCTGCCCTTTATTCTAATGCTCTGTGTGCATTTGCTTTTTTTCCTTCCATACAAAGACTAGTCCTCATTTGAATCTTATACCAAGGGCACATAAAATACATAGGTATGCTTAAGATTTTAAGTTTAAATGTGTGTGCGTGTATATGCTACTAATTTTTAAATGTCTGTGAAGAGATTCACCACGTGTGATTTTCACTAATAATGAGGGAGTCAACATGGGGCAAATGTGTATGGCTCAAGCTTAAAACAAAACCCAGGTGAGTTCTAAAGGGTGTGTTTGTCTTGCCTTGTACTAGCCCCATGTTTCTTCTCTGGAGCATAGTGAAGAGAGATTTTTCTTCTTCTTATAGAATTGTGTATGCACAGATGAAGTGCATGATTTCAGTGGCTGTGTATTCTGTTTCGGTGTATATTTGTATCTATTTTTGTTTGTCTTTTGAGTTGAGACTGCACCAAGCAAACTCATGATCAAGTGAAAGCTGAAACNACTGATGGGAAGCCCGGTAAGAAAACTGTGTTTTCTTCAAATATTCAACACAGGGTAATTGCTGCCTGGGTGTTCACATCGGTTTTGTGGTTACTTTTAAAATACTGGAAGGACTAATTCATGGTAAATGGTCCTGCACTGCACTGTGCTGTTTCACTGGTGATTTAGAAACTCCTTGGGTCTCTTGAATTTCAAAGAATGTTGAAAAATGTGTTGATATAGAACTTTTAGAATTTACATTGTGAACTTCAGCTGTGAACCCCATTATTTTCTTAGCTATTTATTTCGTAACTTTAGGAATTACTTTAACCAATGACAAATAGATACTATATTTTTCAAAAACTGTGCCATGTGATTTTAGTCTGTGTCCTATGCACTAGATTTTTTTCATTTTAGCTGATAGTAACATCTGGTGAGAAGTAACCAGTAATAGGTGAAATATTATTTATCTAGCTTTTTTTAAAAATTGTTAAACCTTTACGTACATTTCAAAAGTAGACACTTTTCATATATTCATATATATTACTATCA